>JASANE010013302.1:0-41938 GCA_030248225.1 Trileptium ribeirensis
TTCTTCGTTCAGTTCCTGCTAGGCTGAAAAGTTTTGCTTGGGGGTTTTCGAGCATGGCAAACTCATTGCTGGTGTATTTTGATCTGCGATCTGTGGTACGGGGGTATGGCGGCGCCATGGTTCCTCGACCAAAAATTCCTAATTCTACTATTCCGTCTTGTTACGTATGATAGCTTGCACTTGGGGGTTTGGGGGCATGGGAAACTTATTGCCGGTGTTAGTTTTGTTCTAACTTGTGCTGTGTGTGATATCCCCATATAGCATATCGACGTATGCTATCGAGAGCTCATTGGCTGTGTACGCAAAAGGCGTAGGTGTACCTATGCTTCACTACGTTCTGCAATCTCGATAGAGTTACTAGTTTATGCTATACGCAAGCGTTAATTTTGCAAAAAGTCGGTTTGTCCCCTCCATGACCTTAAAGACGTATATATACCTTTAAGACGTAGGTCAAAATGCCTGTCGCAAAAACCTTGAATAGTTTCGATTGTGTGTATATCTCTTACGGCAACCGCCAAAGTCTAACTTGCAAAAATTACATTTGAAAGTATATTTTTTTTAAATGTTGTGGATTTTAAATGTCGAATGTTATTACTGCCCTTTCGGTTATTTGAGCTAGAAGTAATTGGTCCTATGCAGTGAGTAACCGGAACCGAAATTAGTCGGAATGGAAAACAGAACGGTATTTTCTAGCCGGGACCGAAACCAGAAAGTCTTATCAATAAGGTAAATTAGAAGGAAGTGTTAACGATCATCGTGTTTCTTGTGGTGAACAATGGGTATGTTGGGTTATTTAAACTATTGAACACGTTGGTTTAATTGTTTTAAATGTTCGTTGGGTTAATCTTTTCCATCTGAGATCGAGCATGGCATTATAAGTGCAAATCTTCGGGAACAAGACTGTGAAATTTAGGCATCTTAGTTAGTTGTACGTTGAGCGATATATTGGGTCAAGTTTTTTGGGATAGCTGGATACGGTGAATACAATTGTACTTACGTGGAAAGCAGCCAGTTAGGCAAGTACTGTTAGGGCCTTACAACGTAAAATTATTTTTAACCTATAATTTCGTTGAAAGCTGTGATTTGTAAATCCCGGTAAACACCGTTTCACCGTGAACAAAATTATTATAGCTATCTCTTTGTTGTAGTCAGAATGTTTGCATATGCTTTTCCGCCAGTTTAATTTTATGGACTATTTTAGTATGAACGCAAAAACCATTGAAATTAGCATTTTTAGACAAGGAATTTTTTAAGTCAATATATTTTTGCTACTTTTTTCAGTTTATTTTCTGGATTATCGACATTTCTGAATTCGGCTATTGATATATAGCCTGTGGCGACTTGTAATAGAGACTAGTGGATTAAATAAGAAACTAGATTTTGTGCTGCAACCACTGAGCTACTAGTATTAATTTAATTAAGCTTATATAACTTTCTTTTGATACTTTTATACCAACGGCACGTAGGCGAACATTAATATGCTGTCAGGCTGCATCAAGTACCTAATCTAATGATTTCACACTGTGAAAAATACAAGTGCCCAATTGGAGCAGTTTTTAACAAGTTGAAATAATTTGTAGTAAAATGGGACTTATTAGGTCATACGCCTTTAGCTTGAAAATCGGCAATTTTAAATGAAGGCGTTTATTTGGGTACCGTTCGACTAAGCTCCTCGAGTTGGTTAAAAAGATTTTCATTAGAAATATATTAATGACAATAATATAGCGCAGAGGCTTAAGCGAAGGATTACGAATTCACTCGAAATGGTCGTAATTGTTTAATCGTTGAACGGTATAAAAGGATTTTGACGCCATTAGGCTCAGCTCGTCAGTACGGTTCACGTCTGTTCAGCTCCATTTTGCATGAGTTCACTGTAAGTGCGTACACTTGAGTTGTTTTGTCAAGTGAGTTCACGATCGTAAAAGCCATCGTGCTCGAAGAAAGATTTCTCTTTTGTATGCGAGCAAAGATTTGTGACATAGTGGTGGCTATTTTGCGATTTAGCATCACATTTTCTCATTCGGTGAACGCCGAGAACAGCTCGAAATGTATATAAGTGCGCGTACCCAAATTCCGTTCGTATATCGCAGAGGCCTGTTTCGCTTTCACTAAAATGCTAATACGGGTGACGGAAATGTGAACGCGAGTGATGCAGTTCGTGATTTTGATAAAAGAACAACCGTAGTGTACGTGACTAAAGTGGACTCACCCATTAGATCGCGCTGGATGGCTATAACCGATAAGACTTAACAAAATTTACATAGATTTGCCACTAAAATTTAAATTTGCACGCTTATCTTTTCTAGTACGAGCCTGTATCCCAGTGGTATTGTTTCCACAGGAAAGCTACCATAAGGGCACATCCACGGTGAAAATTTGAGCTAAATCGGCTCATCTTCAACGCAGCTAAATTACAGCAAAGACAGGGCTGATATTAGCTTGCAGCATGGGATTGTTTGACCTCTGCTAAAGAAACGGTGCAATAAGCAATATGCATAATTGAATTTTGAGTGTAGTGAATGGAACGAATGTAGGAATAATTCTCACTGACCAGAGTGGTATATTTTAATGGTGTCCTTTTCGGGGATTTTTTTAGGATGACAAGCATAGCTTAACTTCGACTGGGTAAAACTCGTTATGGATTGTATCTCTACAAAAAGTGCTGATATCCTAGCCAAATTAGCTGATTTTGTAGGACAAAGAAAGCTCTATAAGGCTGTAAAAATCATGCTTTGCTACAATTGGCTCTTTTAGGCTGCAAGGTCTAGATCAAAAATGGGTTTAATCGGCACATAATACCCGGAAATACACGAAAACAACTATGTCTGCAACCACTTGAGCTGTAAACGTGTTACAGGTTATTGGTCTCACTTTGTAGGTGCAGTTAACATGTATATGCTGTTGCCGGTATTTACGCTGCAGAGTTGGGTCAAAATGGGTTTCGCAAAGGGCACAAGAAACCAAAAATATACATAAACGAAAACGGCAATTACGCGTCATTCACGTTAAGAAGCGTGCACAAACTGCACAGCTTAGCACCCATGCGCTGCGATGTCATACAAAATATGGGCAATGCAGTGCTATCATACGAGATTTGCTAATAGCACATAAGCATTACCACATGCGTAATGTAATAGCGAGCACCATTCGTACGCGCCCGCGCAGTGTTAGCGACCATATCAACAATTTGCGTGCGATGGTACTAGCAATGTAGTTACGGTCAAAAATAACCGCATAAAAACGAATTTTCATTTAATTCCAACTAAATTATGTTAACTATAAAATGAAATGGTGTCCACCGTAGCTTAAATACCATTCACAAACTGGGTTTGATCACTGACTTAGTGTAGTTACTCTGCATACAAATATTGGTGACCTGGCATGTCATCAAAAGAACTCTATTTATGTCTGAAATCCTTGTACATTTACATGACATACAGTACCGGCCAAAAATGACTGTCGCTCGCTCGAAATAAATTTGTCCTAAAAATTTAATTTACTATTAATTTAAATAGTTTCAAATCTCGAGCGAGCCGCTCGGTCGAAATTCGAGGGTCATTTTTGGCGAGTACTGTAAATAGACCTGTAGTTCTGAATGGTATATCTAGTATAGACTCGTTTTTGTTCAAATAAAAGTTTTCGCTTATCTAGTTAATTTGAATATCTGATATATATATCCTACAATTTTAGTCGGATATCCGGATATGTTAAACCATATCTTTGCACATCAGTGTTAGGCATGACTTAAATGCAGAGGGCTGCATAGTATTGTTAAAACTCATAGTCATAAGGGACAGTTTTTTATTTTGGGGGAGTGAGTGGCGGCAGAACTTACGCTAAAACGAAAATTAGATATCGTTACGTATATAACAAAAAGTTTAGAATTCTACCCGGTCGATGATTTTTGACAAAGGCTTTTGACCGTTTAACAACTATGGGGGTAATTGCGCTCTCTCCGCTTCAATAATAACGCGTCATTGTACTTATTTGACAAATTATGTAGATTCGCTGCTTTGTTGTTGCAGGTAGCCAAGGCTCAACATCTCTAGTTCTCAAAGCGGAGCCAACGTTTCATACCCTCTTGAAATCATTCTATTCGGATTTTGCAAAAAACCTCGAGAAACTAGTTCAAATGATGCATCACATGATTACTGGAAAATCGTTTGAATTCATTTGCGCAGCTGCGGCAGCAACGGGTCGACTACATTTGTTTGTCCGAAAACTTGTAGAATTTAATGAATGTCGTGGACCTGGCGGGGCGCCACTTTTTGATCTTTCCTCTTTACTATTGGCACGCATTGTCCAGATGTATGGTGATCGCTTTTTATCCGTCCCACCTGGGTCTTCGACAACTGGGGGAAATAATACGGGAAAAGATAACTCTACAGCTGCAGAATCGCCTGTTTTTCGAATTTGGAAGCGGCCGCCGGTTGGTATGCCACCGCTAAAGTATATCACAACCAGTCCACAAAAAGGCGAAGGAGTGTGGAGTCTTAAAGACTCTGATATTGCTGACAATGGCAGTAGTGGAAGTCATGATCAGCGGATTGCAAAAGCCAACGAAATGCTTCAGGCATTGCTGTCATCAAGTGGTATCTCTGGAACAGCGTCTTCCGGCAGTATTAACAATGGCGCTAATAATATTGCAAGCAGTAACGGTGTGACACATAACTCAAACTGGAAAGCTGTTGCGTGTGGAACACAAAAGTTGGACGACGTAAATGGTGGACATAGTAGCGGCGAGTGGCAACCAATATTGCAGCTTATGCCGTCATTAACTATTGTAATCCTGCGACGTCTGCGGGAGCCGCAAGTATAAATATGGACTCTTTCTGTTTCTAATGTTCTTACATATATCTTACGGCTTACGGGTATATTTAGTCAAAGGAGGCAGTGGAACTTGTCTTCTTCTTTATCCGGAATACATACACGGACAGCTTTCAATTCTCACTGATATAAATTTCGCTTGTGAAGGTACAGTTATGGGTGGCAATAGATGCAAATTTTAGGGAACCGTTCGCGACAGTTAGCACTTCTTTAACTCCTATTAAAGAATTCTTTACGAACAATTTGCTTTTATTTCTCTGTAATTATTGTACCTTATTCGCCGTCACTGGGCTCTCCATTCGCTGAAAATTTTGCCAGGGGGCCCTGGCTCCGAACCGTTAAGCGCCCGATTTTACCAGGGGGTTTTTTCCTGGAGAAAAATAATTAAAAATCGCGTCAGAAACACTGTCAAAATGCTTTCGATGGGGAGAAAAAGCGATTTTGAAGCAAATTTTGACAAAATTTGCTAAATTTCGGGGAAGCTTAAAATTTAGCCAGGTGCATCAACCAGGGGGAACTGAAAAATGCCCGCCCCGCCAATTTGAAGAGCTCTGTGTCAGTCACTGTATGTGTTACATTTATACATACCTACAACGCGAAATACTATGTTGTATCTACATTACTCACCACAGTTTCGTATTATATAAAAACAAAATTAGTGTATTATTAAGGTTTTATGGATTTATTAACGTTGTTCTGATATACTTTATAATGCTTGCAAGACTGTCGGTTCCCAATCCAGCGAAAATCTAACACTAATCACGGGCACCAGATGTACAGCCGAACAATATTGTGTAGCCGGAATTTGGAACATGGCCTTATCAATCTGCATTGTTAAGCGGAGCGAAGCGAGGCGTTTTTGTTTTGGTCGGAGGGGGAAAATTCGACACCGTCTGTCCGTCCGTCTGTTGAACTCCTCAATAACTACTGAGCCGTTTTAAAAATCTTTTTGTTTGAAAGGTCTAATATCGGACAGTTGCAAGACATAGATTTTGTCAAAATTTGCTTTAGTTAATTAGTAACTGCCTAATTATTTAAGCTTGTTGGCCTATTTTTAGCATTTTTAAGTAAAAATTGCATATTTATCAATTAATAGTGAGTGTAAAGCTATTATTTTGGTGCATATGCTAAATCTCCCTGTGGTGAATGTGAATCTGTGGCTTATTTGCTATTTGAGAAGTTAAAGACATGCAATTTAGTTAGTTACATAATTAGCTAATTACTAATTAATTGTTAATTAGCTAATTTTTTGAAAATGTTCAAAGTGCTCAAAAATTAATAATAAATTGCACCCTGGGGTTTTCTATATCGCCGATAACGAATAAGACATTTTTGCAGCTCTAAAACTTGGCTGTATATTCTAATTATTTGATTAAATAACTAGCTAATTAGGTAATTTTATGCAAATTTTAAAATCGCTTCAAAATTACTAATTTCTTGCGCTCGGAGGTCTTTGATGTTGCTGATTATGAATATGTGGCTTTTAAAGAAACCTAGCGAATTTTTGTATGGCGGATTTGACATCAGTTGCCTAAAACGTGATAGTTATTATATTTTGATTAAATAGTTGAAACATATATACACACAAATAAGATACCAAATACTTTGCTGTTGCTCCGCTGACTTTATGTAATTTATTACGTTTACTAGAATTATGTAACATATGATAAAATAAATAAATATAAAATATAAGGCACAATAATTGAGTTTAATAGGTGAATTTAAAAGAGCTAATCAAAATTAGTTCATGGTCCAAAATAAAGACCGAATATAACAATTGTTAATATGTTTTATCTCATACAAACAGCACTAATAATTACTGATGCACGTATGGTTTAGCTTGATAGCCTGTTTAATTCGGAAATAACAAAACGTTCATTATCAGTTTGAGTTTGTCCATGTAGATATCCAACAGACGTGAAATCAGAACTTTGATTCCATAAGCAATTAGAGAGCCACAGCTGGATTTTTGTCTGAACCGGAATTAAAATTCAAAATTTATTATTAGTGATTTTAAGACTAATCACGAAGAAACTGCTGTAAATTTTGAAACGGAGCGAGCGAGTAGAATGGAGTTTTCACTAATAGCTTTGGTAGCGGCAAAACTTGTTAGATGTTTTGTCCATCTGTGGAGATCACAACTCATCACCGGATGGATGTACACAAATTTTTTTATTTGATCACAAATTCAGACTATTTGTGTCCTTTCATTAAACCGTTAAACCCGCTGTCCGGGTCTAAATGGTCCGCACAGGGTCAAGGGTAACATTTTTGCTATCCGGGTATCTATCTTTCACGACCTATGTAGATTTCGAGATAGAGACTTCGCATAATCCTCTTATGAGAGCTACAAGTTTACTGTTATGCATTTTTCGTCAGAGCTGTCGTTTACGAGCTATGAGCCAAAGTTGTAAAAATATCCATAAAAGTGAAAATTTCAAAATTTTTACAAAGCAAGTTTTTGACTTTTGGACGTGAACTATGGAATTATAAGATTATTTTATCTGTTGAACAAGTTGGTTTCATTGTTGACACCGCATTGGCTATGTTATTGATCCTGTGGGACGGTACCGGAGTAAATTTTGGTCAATTTTGGCACCAAAAATAGTCAAATTTGACCACTTTTCGAACGCAGATGTCGTCCTTGACATTACGAGCGTGGAGTATTTCTTTGCCTTAGTTATCCAGGAACGTTCTTAGCAGCAGCTTTCTCATATCGTCGTCTCGTATTGTAGCAGTTGTCACATGCGTTACTCGCATCGCATAATCGTTAACATTAACATATCGCATACTCATTGAACCACAATTGCCACTTGACTAGTCTCCGTGAACGATATGGGTCGCAGCACCGTAATTGCAAGTTGTTGCGGTTGAGCTTTTATCCGGATAGCGAATTGATATGGCGGCCTTGAATGGTAAAACCATCAAATCTTTCCTTCGGTGATTATTAACAATAAAACATAACATGAGTGGAAAACCACGAAGCATATAGTGACTGTGAATGTCGTCTGATAACAGCGCAGACGACGGTGTAATAAAGCACAACTCTCTCAGAATGAGAGTTACTCAACTGCTTATATATAGGGATGTTCGACTTGGCTAAGTAGTGGAAATTAATCAACATAAGGAGTAGTTCATAATATGATTTGCAATCATTTGAGCTTTAATTGACACACTTTACAAAGTAGAAACGCGATATACTGTATATTACTGGCGTTTCCACACTACCAAAATTATACCTGGGGCATGGCCTACGGCGTCACCCAGTTGGAAACTGGAGGAACCGAAAATCCCTGGAACAATTTCACCAGTTGCTCTGGGGACCATAAAGTACTGCAACCGTTAGAAAACGTAAACACTGTCTAATTTAACTAAATCGAGGATTTATTAACGTTCCCAAATTTATGTTTTCTGCATGCTAAATATTTTTAAACATTAATAGTATCTCGCGGGGTGATACGCAGCGAATGTGATCTTTAAGTTGTAATATTGTGTATCACTTATAACAGGCTGTGTTTGATGAATGTACCACCCTAAAAACTCTGGAACCATGAACCCGATGATAAACCTAAAACGTCGTCGACCCTTACACCCATCGAAAATGGCTGAAGCCGCACGTGGATGCATTTCGATAATTTTTTATTCGATAGCAAAAGGGATGAGAATGTGCCATTAAGTTGAACGCAAACAGATCCAACCCCATCTTTTCGGAATGTTGCGTTTTTATTGTATAACGAGTGTCTATTAGGTTATCAATCACGCTTAATACGATGGTTTTGCTATTTGAGTCCAACTTGGCTCATTATTCCTTTTCATGGGGGTTTCAAGTTTTTTTTACGATCGACGAAACCAGTATCATAAATGTAGTGAGTTTTCATTTGTTTAGTTATTTGTTGTTTGTAGGGCTCAAGCATGGTCTATAGGTTTTTCGGTACGCTGAATACGATGGTTTGGCTATACTAAATCCAACACGAATATTTCATGCCATTCCAGATGTATTCAATGGGTTTAAATCAATGAAACCGATTACTAGGATATAGTCTGGCTTCAGTAGTTTGGTTACGTGTTGCGTATAGGACATCAAGAACTCTATATACAGGTTTTTAGGCATTCTGAATACGATGGTTCCATTATCTAGACGCTAGCACGAATACTTAGTGCGCTTTCATCTGTTTTCGATTGGTTTAGGGTCGATAAGATTTTAGTGTTTTCAATGGGTTCAGGGTTACAAGGGTTTTAGTGTTGTATATACATCGAACACAAAGCATGTTATTAAGTGATTTTATAAAACTACTCTTGATGACATAACGGTCTTTCCGTTTTTCCATCGCTTGCGAGTTACTAGTATATTAAGGGTTAAAGTGGGTCCTTTTGAGACCGCATTTTGGACCCCTATCTCCTTATTTGTGAGTCGGTCAAAATATCGTGTCAAAGAGTTGCAGATAAGAGCCACAGAGTTGTAGATCTTATCCAGGCGAACATAAATAATATACATTTTTGATAAGAGGCATGCGTCTTGAGATATATATAATAAAAACACATTTTCAGTAGGTCGCCAAATTATTATAATAAACAACCGATTTTCAAGCTCAAGAACAAGAACGTGTAATTCAAAACATATCCATTTATTCCATATTGAAATTGTTCTATTTTAAAAAAATAAATACCTGGCAATGTGGTAAAATTATAGAGGAGACAGTTACCTCTTTTTTACTATCAATTATTTAGAAACGGTGCCGCGCCCTAACAGGCAGTATTACTCACACCGTGAACGTTTTTCTTTTATGGCTAAAATTTTTGATTTCAGGCATTCTGCAAAGTCCTTGAAAAGAATAGAATCCAGCGGTTAAAGCGAAGCATCGGTTTTACTATCCATGCAATATCATGCGAGCGAGTTCGTTAGTGAGCTAATTTTTCTTGCATACGGGTCGTGCAAATCTTGACAGTTAATTTAAGTGAATATTGAAGTAACAAGAGTAGCTTTCTTGTTTCAACCGTATATTATCGCCGGTGAGCGTCGGAACTAAAGTATAAATAGAAAATTGTATGTACGCCAAGACAATTCTGCATGTACACATTAATACTGTGTTAGCAGTTAGTGTAACTTTTTGGTTTAGATAAATCTTTGTATCGCGACTCTTTCGGTGTAGCGTTTTTTGTATATTTGTTTTTCAGACAAGCGCCAGTCACTTATCGCCGGATGTATTGAAGCGTGTCCTCGATACGTTATCGGCAGATGTATGTTCGTTGTTGCTTGCCATGGCCCACACACTAACTTGTGTTGATGCTTCGGCTTCGCAAAGCCATCAGTCTAGTTCGGGCCAGGCTTCAGGTACAAGTGCAAATGCAGGCGGATCCAGTAGCGGAGTTGCTGTTGGTCTTTCACCGCTGTCACAATCCATAACTAAAGTTGCTGAAATTTTGCTGTCCCATGTCATGGGGCGTTCCACCGCGCATCAGCAACAACAACATCAACAGCTTACAACTGCTGATAAGCAGTACAACGATCGTTATACTTTTATGACGTTTATGATTCGACGTGTTCTCGAGCCATTAGTGTACCGCCTACCAGCACCGTTGCCGCTGATGGCCGGCTCGCCTCTGATTTTGCCTGAGCCGTATGGACCACCGGCGGGCCCGGGAGCTGTGACCGGCGGATCTATTTCGGGATATCCTTCGCGTGATTTGCTCCGACAGATTTGGATGGATGGTGTACGATATGGTTGGTTGAGACCTGCGGCAATCGCACTGCTGGAGCGGCAGTTTGATACTGATGGCGGAGTAGAGCTATGGGCTCAAACATGGTTGGAGGTATGAAATCTATTATTCGATGGATAACCGAGGAGATTTTGCACTACTGATAATGTGTTCTAACGTTTTCGGCTCATTTTTTGCGCTTAAAACTTTGAAAACGTTCTACTGATGTTTTTGAAGCTGTAAAGCGTCTGGAATTATATGTAGGTAATGTTAACTCGTTGACCCCTGGTACAAACCCCTATTTCACGAGTAAAAGAGAAATTTGATGCCTCCTGGTTCTGCGCCTGGCTCCAGGCTCATTTTCTTGGGCAAATTATTTGGTTGAAGGAAAACCAGTACAGGGGCCAGTTGCTGAAGCGAGCGGAGCGTGGCAACCAAAGTTTAATCTGATTGCATTTAATGGTGCAAAAACGCGGTCTATCAGTCGTTCGCGAATGGATTTTCGAAATATTCTGTCTTGTTAGACGCGGCATGATTATCAAGTTTTATCTTTTTGTGCAAAACTACGCTATGCCGCCATTTTAATTAGTCCAAAATAAACCGACGCTGATTAGCTATTTTATTGTTTTTGATACCCAAAGTTGTACTATGTGACAATAATATTAAGGGCGTATGCGACCACCACATACGCTCTTTTAGCTCTAATTGTAAAGCGATGGTGCACAATTGCGTGTCAATCATTTATTATTATAGTCATACAAAGTGGTTACGACCTTATTGCCCAGACGCGCAAAGTGGTTACGACCTTATTGCCCAGACGCGACGCACCAAAAATTGTGTAACTGCTAATATTTCAATTTCGAAAATTTTGGAGCTTACATCCTTATGGCTGCAAGCTGACGATATGTTATAACTTTGTTATTCTCGTCACATCGAAAATAAGTTGTGTTTTGTTGCTGCTCAAGTTATTGTCAGAGCAGCGACGGTTTGGCACCTATGGATTCCTAGGTTTGAAAATATTGTGCCAAAAGTGAAATTTTCAAAATTTTTTTGTAAGTTTCGTGGATGCTGCAAATAAACTATGGGCGTTTAATTTTAACATGATATACTGTTCTAAACCTACAAAAAGCACTTTGTTCCTCTCAAGCGCTGCAGAATGCAAATATTGTGCCAAAAGTGAAATTTTCAAAATTTTTTTGTAAGTTTCGTGGATGCTGCAAATAAACTATGGGCTTTTAATTTTAACATGATATACTGTTCTAAACCTACAAAAAGCACTTTGTTCCTCTCGAGCGCTGCAGAATGCTCCGTTGAGCAGAAAGTCAGATTTCATAATTTCTTCATCGTCGTTGTGCCACTATACAATGAGTTTGTTTACGTTTTAGGGATTCCTGAGTACGATGATAGGAATAGATGGTATGTGCGTACCATATATACGGCGTTTATACATTATGCCCTAGGCCAGCCCCGTGTGAAAAATACCTGTTTAATAGCATGGTTGAAGATATGTGATTAGTAATCATAGAAAGCGTTTTCGTGTATTGTATTAGAATGAGAAACAAAAATTTCCCATCGTTTTCTATGTGCTGAAAGACTGTCATGCTACTCTTAAGGTGAATTACAGCTGGATCCTTCTGGGACTGCTGAAATATTAACAGATTCTCTAAAGATCTAAAGTTCTCTAAAGCTTCTCGACTCGCTATAGATTTGCAGGTTTTTCACAGGTGGCATGAAATCGACCACCGCGCGGCCGAGGCAGGATCTAGGATCTAAGTCGAGTGCCAAATACCACATTATATTAAAAATTGACGATTTTCGGGCTGTGGTGTATAATCGAAAAAAGCCGTTTCCCATCGCCCTGCAGTAGCTATAATGTAGTATGCATGGTGCGACAGTATCTAGCATAATAACTTATGGGATCGCGGCCTTGCAAAATTTTATTTTGAACTTTGTCGAGTTCAATGTTTCCTGGCAAAATTTTTTGAAACGGAGCGAGCGGAGTTTGCCCCAATGACTGCTATCGGCAAAAATCGTAAAAAAATTGTTCTCTGCCTGTGGAAACCATAACTCATCGCCAGATAGATGGATCTTCAGAAATTTTTATTCGAATACAAATTCAGTGTATTTGTGCCCTTTCAGTATGCGCTAAACCCACCGACCACGTCCATTGGGTCAATATTCGAACCAAAGGGTCAGGGGTTACATTTTTGAAATTTGACCATCCGTATATCTATCTTTCGCGACCTTCTCGAGATAGAGGTCATGCAGCGAAAAATTTAAACCACCACACAGATTGCCCTTATCGATAGCTACAAATTTCCTGTTTTGCATTTCTTAGCAGAGCTGCCGTTTTCGAGTTATGGGTCGAACTATAGCATTATAAGGTTATTTAACCCGTTAAACAAATTGGTGTAACTGTTTTAACACCATGTTGTTAATCCTGTAGGAAGGTGTCGGAGATAAATTTGGTAAATTTTGGCACCAAAATAGTCAAATTTCGCCATTTTTTCGAAATACATGCATGTGGGTCAATCGAACGGGTCTATTATGTTTCCAGAGTTACTAAATACGATAAAAGCAATGTATTTGCATGGTGTGCATGAAATAAGGCAAGTGTCGGGCCCTACTACGTACAGATCACTCTAATCGTAAAAGTATATGTCTTTTAGGTCATGGAGAGTTCTTCGGTTTTGATATGGCTAAATGACCGTAGCATTGTCGTTTGCATATTGCAGGTGTATAACCGCTATCATGGGACTTTACGCAGGCTTAAGGACCTGACATTTGAATGACGAAATTGTCAATAAGGGTAGAGTTGTCACAATGGCTCCGTTTCCCATCGCTTTACGAATTACTAGTTTATTCTCCTCGTGGTAAAACCGCTCCAGTTGATGTCAAAATTGACAATTTTTGCTTAAAATTCCATTCTGAATTTAAACATCCGATTAAATTACGAAAAATAGTTTAAAAGTTGGTTTGAACCCCGATAGAGGTCTTATCACGTCGTTTGTGGGTTCATTTATTAACTATTTTAGCGATTTTCGTTAAAAAATCCAATATTTTAATATTTACTTCAAAACTGGCAGTGTCCCATTTCATGCCATATGACTCAATCCGGCTAATTCCCTTCTTCCGAATTAGGGTTCCTAATCCTCTTACAAAACGTTCAGCAAATAGGGAAGCCAGAAATATAGATGCTTAAAAATCAGACGTAGCGTCTTGATTATGTAGTCGAGATAAGTCAAATCATTCTAACGCGAGTTGAGCTAAACTTTTTTGCTGCTTTTTCGACTTATAAAATTATAGTTAATCAAGTAACTCACAAAATATATTCATAAAACATGCTCGGGTCTTTTCCTTTAGCCTCTTTCAGACTGAAATTGGCCAACTTGGAAGTAATGTGATAATTTTGATATCATTCGACTCAGCTTAACTAGCTGGTTCAGAAAATATGCATTTCGGGTACTTGTATGACAAATTTTTTATTGACTCTTGTACCCAAAAAATATCATCGATAAATTTAATTTATAATTATATATATATCGTTCAATCGCATTAACGAGCTGAGTCGAATGGTAATAAAATAAGTCTAATTTCTTTACGGGCTGAGGAGTTACTGTCATTATGTGAAATTCTAAGCCTAAGTCCTGTATGGTACCACTGGGAACCAAAAATTATCATAAAAGTGGCCGAAATGGGTATTTTCTGAACCAGCTCGTCGATCTGAGTCGGAATAGAGCCAGGATTGTCGCGGTATCTTCAAAATTGACGGATTTCATCCTGGGTCGTGGGCTAAAAGAAAAGACCCACATATTAGTCGGGCCTTACTAGGGTTTTGGTCGATGCGTTGTCTATTTCAAATTCAGCAGATTGTCGTTTAATAAATTTATGTTGGCATGTTAACTTTTGTAGGAAAATGAACCTGTTGTCTATTGGCAAACAGTTTTGCTCCACCTGTGCTCGAACTTCTGGTTGTAATACTATTGAACGTAGTCGATTTTTGATTTATTGTAGTTTTGCTTATCATTGCCGGAGTTAACTTTTGTAGTTTATTATAATTACAACTGGTTATAATGCTAATGGACATTGTAGTAGTCGATTTTTGATTTATTGCAGTTCTGCTTACGCATTTTAGGAATTTTTGCGTGCCGAAGATCGAGGCGCGTATTCGCACGAGCTTATCATTGCCGGAGTTTTGATTCGCCCTGAGCATGCGGCGCTACCGTTGTTCTCACGCATTCTAGATGTGGTTGCTACTTCTTCATCAATGTGCCTACCTCCGCGAGGTATTGCAGCAACTACAATCCTGGTGCAGCTTATTGTTATATTTAGTCAGAGGCCTTACTGTAGTCGAAGCAATCCTGCCTCTGGCACTGCTACAGTTGGCCATTCTAATGAATCATTAAGCTCCAATGGGCTTGAAAAAAATAGCAGTATTGCCGGAAACTCAGTAAGCTATAACTACCTTCTTGTGAAAACTACATTTTCATTTTTGTCGTGTTTAATGGGTTTGTAGTGCGCGGATTTTTACCTAAAGGAAAATTATACAAAGGGAAATAAAGGCAAATCTTTCACAAATTATCCTATTATAACCCAAAAGGTTTGCTTATATTTTCTGCTCGTAAATACTACTACAGTTCATATCCAAGCACAATTTGAGTAAATTGATCTTTACATTATTTCCCATCGCCATTTCGTTCGTTAATTATATTTTGGTACCATAGGATAACTTAACGGATATTAATCTAGCGGTGCAGTTACTGAAAGAAATAGCAATTTTTTGCAAGATATTCTATTTTCTGGAAAAGATTTGCTTATATTTTCTGCTCGTAACTACTACAGTTCATATCCAAGCGCAATTTGAGTAAATTGTCTTTACATTATTTACCATCGCCATTTCGTTCGTTAATTATATTTTGGTACCATAGGATAACTTAACGGATTTTAATCTAGCGGTGCAGTTACTGAAAGAAATAGGCCATTTTTTGCAAGATATTCTATTTTCTGGAAAAGATTCGCTTATATTTTCTGCTCGTAACTACTACAGTTCATATCCAAGCGCAATTTGAGTAAATTGATCTTTACATTATTTACCATCGCCATTTCGTTATTATATTTTGGTACCATAGGATAACATAACGGATTTTAATCTAGCGGTGCAGTTACTGAAAGAAATAGGCATTTTTTTTGCAAGATATTCTATTTTCTGGAAAAGATTTGCTTATATTTTCTGCTCGTAACTATTACTGCAGTTCATATCCAAGCACAATTTGAATAAATTGGTCTTTACATTATTTACCATCGCCATTTCGTTCGTTAATTATATTTTGGTACCATAGGATAACATAACGGATTTTAATCTAGCGGTGCAGTTACTGAAAGAAATAGGCAATTTTTTGCAAGATATTCTATTTTCTGGAAAAGATTCGCTTATATTTTCTGCTCGTAACTACTACAGTTCATATCCAAGCGCAATTTGAGTAAATTGATCTTTACATTATTTACCATCGCCATTTCGTTATTATATTTTGGTACCATAGGATAACATAACGGATTTTAATCTAGCGGTGCAGTTACTGAAAGAAATAGGCATTTTTTTTGCAAGATATTCTATTTTCTGGAAAAGATTTGCTTATATTTTCTGCTCGTAACTATTACTACAGTTCATATCCAAGCACAATTTGAATAAATTGGTCTTTACATTATTTACCATCGCCATTTCGTTCGTTAATTATATTTTGGTACCATAGGATAACATAACGGATTTTAATCTAGCGGTGCAGTTACTGAAAGAAATAGCAATTTTTTGCAAGATATTCTATTTTCTGGAAAAGATTTGCTTATATTTTCTGCTCGTAACTACTACAGTTCATATACAAGCACAATTTGAGTAAATTGGTCTTTACATTATTTACCATCGCGATTTCGTACGTTAATTATATTTTGGTACCATAGGATAACTTAACGGATATTAATCTAGCGGTGCAGTTACTGAAAGAAATAGCAATTTTTTGCAAGATATTCTATTTTCTGGAAAAGATTTGCTTATATTTTCTGCTCGTAACTACTACAGTTCATATACAAGCACAATTTGAGTAAATTGATCTTTACATTATTTACCATCGCCATTTCGTTCGTTAATTATATTTTGGTACCATAGGATAACATAACGGATTTTAATCTAGCGGTGCAGTTACTGAAAGAAATAGGCAATTTTTTGCAAGATATTCTATTTTCTGGAAAAGATTTGCTTATATTTTCTGCTCGTAACTACTACAGTTCATATCCAAGCGCAATTTGAGTAAATTGATCTTTACATTATTTACCATCGCCATTTCGTTCGTTAATTATATTTTGGTACCATAGGATAACATAACGGATTTTAATCTAGCGGTGCAGTTACTGAAAGAAATAGGCAATTTTTTGCAAGATATTCTATTTTCTGGAAAAGATTTGCTTATATTTTCTGCTCGTAACTATTACTACAGTTCATATCCAAGCACAATTTGAATAAATTGGTCTTTACATTATTTACCATCGCGATTTCGTTGGTTAATTATATTTTGGTACCATAGGATAACTTAACGGATATTAATCTAGCGGTGCAGTTACTGAAAGAAATAGCAATTTTTTTGCAACATATTCTATTTTCTGGAAAAGATTTGCTTATATTTTCTGCTCGTAACTACTACAGTTCATATACAAGCACAATTTGAGTAAATTGGTCTTTACATTATTTACCATCGCGATTTCGTACGTTAATTATATTTTGGTACCATAGGATAACTTAACGGATTTTAATCTAGCGGTGCAGTTACTGAAAGAAATAGACAATTTTTTGCAAGATATTCTATTTTCTGGAAAAGATTTGCTTCTATTTTCTGCTTGTAACTATATAATCTGATGAAAATAACTGATACATTGAAATAATGTAAAATTTCCATATTATTGCTTGTTTGGGACGTTGAAGAGGCTTACGAAGCAAAAACGCTTTAGTCATCGATCGGCATTGCCTGTGTCGCCAGCCCGACAAAATGCTTTTCCGTACGCACGCTTGAGTAAACTATGAGAAAGGAAATATCTCCGCCGCGCATAAAACGTAGACTATGTCAAATTCTCTTGTCTGAACACATGTACTATAACAGGCAGGATGTGCTGATAAATAGACAGAAATGCGGAGTAGGGACTGTATTTGCCAAGCAGTCGGCTCGCGCCACTGGCAGAGAAAGGCTCATTGCTGAGTCCCGCCTACATATTGGAGCTTTACAAATAACTGAACTGGAACGAGCGGAGTATCCAATGAGAGTGCTAGGGAAAAAATCGTGAAAATTTATTTTTGGTATGTATATCACGCACAAGTCATCGTCGGTTGGATGGTTTTCGATAGATTTTTTATCCGTAGCAAAAGTAATGATAATGTACCCTTGAGTTGAACGCGAGCAGCTCCAACCGCATCTCGGGGGACAAAATGGCAAAAAACCGGTTTTAAGGCTTCTTTGTCAAACTTGGCCGTACGAGTACCGCTCTTTTGCAGCCCATATCTCGCGACAGAGGGTTCGATCGAGACCACTATACAGAATCAGCTCATTGAGATGTAAAGTTTGCTGATCACGGTTTTTTTGTGAGGCCACTTCCCGGACCGCTGTATATGGCCCTTCGCCCATTTGCCAGAAGTAGCCATGTTTCAAATTTCGGCTTGTTGGTGCACGTTTTTGCCTTACAACGAGTGTCTATTAAGTTATCAAATACGCTGATTACAATGGTTTCGTTATTTAGAGTCCAACTTGACTAATTTAAAGCTTTTCATGTGGTTTCAAAGGTTTTACGATCGACAAACCCTATTTCCAAAATGTAATGATTGTTTTCTATTTGGTTGTATTTATTCCTCGCATGGCATCAAAAATGGTCTGTAGGTTTCTACGCTGAATTATGACGGTTTGGTTATTTAGAGTCAAGTACTAAAATATTTCATAATATATGTTTTCAATAGGTTCAGGATCAATGCCTCTTTTGTCAGAATATACTCTGTCTGCAATAGTTTGTTTATGTGTGCAAATGACATGATTGGTCTAAATATATGTTTGTAGGCATGTTAAATACGGTGGTTTGATTGCTAGTATGAATACATACTTCGTTCGTTTCAGTTGTTTTCGATGTGCTTAGGGTCAACGATTTTGGTGTAGCATAATATACATAAAACACAAAGCCTGTTACAATGTGATTTCACCAAATTAGAACTTGATAAACCCACGCTCGCTCCGTTTCACTCCCGTTTGCGAGTTACTAGTGTATTTTGTATTTTGTGCCGCATTTATCGGGTTTCTAACTTTGTTTGAGCTATATTTATGAACTGTTATACGATAATTTATTGCCGTACACGTACTATCAACTTTTATCATTTGGAATATACATGCGTTGCTGCCTATTAGTAGCCGCGTTGACCTGGTGCCCAAACGGGTTAAAGTTAGTTAAGTAAAATAACAAGTTTATTCTGTCAGGATTTTGTCCTATGAGGTATTCGATGTTTAATTTACGTCATAATACAACTGCTGGTTCATTCCCAAATCCGACAGATACACTTTTAACAATGGGCCTTGTTGAAAAATTTTTGTTGACCTGGTATGGGGGGTCCGGACACTCGGCCGCCTTTGGGTGTGCTATTGTATTACTTGGTTATGCTATTGACTTATAAATGAATAATTATTTTGTTGTTAGGATGAATTTAGCTATGCCGAAAAGCCAAAGCGAACAAAATTGTCCTCGAATTCTACGCAAGGAGGTGCTGAATATATTGCGCTACCGAATGGTGATGAACTTTCTGTGTTACATGGTAAGAATTGTTAATAAGTATATTATTAGGCACTAAATTTTTTTGCATTGTTTTCGTATGATTACCATTGTAGTCAGTTCAGCCTTAATACGGCAACGTTAAAAGTGTTGACCTAACTATAATCTCGAGGTCTAAGTAGGTTGCTTGCTGAAAACAGTTAAGAAACGATAATTTTGTGATTTGTTTCGATGATTAAAGAATATCAATAAACGGTATATACGTCTTAATAACTTTGGTAAAAGTTGTTGGCCGCCGCACACTCATTTTTTTCAAATTTCAGCCCAATTTGTGCCAAATATTTATCGTTTTTCATATTTTTGCAAAACATTTTATTTGTCGTTTTAGGGCGTGCCTTGGAGTTGGGGGTGGTGGGTTGGTCCGAGGCCTCATGGATAGCCTCCAAACCACGCTGGACCCCACCTTCGGCATGTATGGTATTAGTATAACAAGCTTTACAGTATGTGGTACTCGATACACACGAAATTTTACTTTTGTATTATATTTTTAAGTCTTCGGGAAAATAAGCAAAAAGAATGATTTTGAAATATATAGTTGACTTTCCCGGCTTCGCTGAAATACCATCTAGTGATCGTGCTGTTTTCACTAGATTGATTCAATTCTCGTGTGTGCTCTGGCATCTATTTTTCTTAATTCAATTCGGGAAAATAAAGCAAAAAGAATGATTTTGAAATATATAGTTGACTTTCCCGGCCTCGCTGAAATACCATCTAGTGATCGTGCTGTTTTCACTAGATTGATTCAATTCTCGTGTGTGCTCTGGCATCTATTTTTCTTAACTCAATTCGGGAAAATAAGCAAAAAGAATGATTTTGAAATATATAGTTGACTTTCCCGGCTTCGCTGAAATACCATCTAGTGATCGTGCTGTTTTCACTAGATTGTGTGTGCTCTGGCATCTATTTTTCTTAATTCAAAATTCCGAAGGCTGATCGTGCAGTTTAATTTTACGACCTGGATGCACTTATACGATGTTACATACTCCTACCTGTTAATAAATAATTTTCAATAATTCGTATCTAAATCTTGCAAACTCATCTTAGCACTATCGTACGTCCGTCCACGTCCAGACGAAATTGCGTGCGTCCGCGTCTACACTGTTTTGGGTTGATTATCCGCGTCTACACTGTTTTGGTTGATTATTCAATTTATATAAAGTTGCTCTTTAAAATTTTTTTTGCAATCTTCCAAGCCTACATGGTAGCTCAGGACATCAGAAGTCTTCGACGTGGGCTGGATTCATGCCCACATCCTATCATTACGCTCTATCTACTGAGCTACTCAGCCAATATTTTCTGTAGTCCCAATTTCTAAGATTATATTAAAAATGTATAGAAGTTGATATATATTTATTTTTAGTATAAATGTCGGCAAACGTCGATATATAAGTTATATGCATAGTGTTGTTGATGCTGTTTCAGTCATTGGAGAAACATTTGAAACAATTTATTCCAGCGTAAAAAATTGATAAAAAATGAAAGCGAATAAAATTTGTGAAACCCACGTTACGACACTGAGACTAAGCATCACACTAGATGTATCTTCTGTAACACACACGTTTTCCACAATAATTCCTTAATTTGTTAGCACATAATAATTTGCTAAACACTTTAATGAAACAGGGCTTTATTAGCATGAGACCGTCACAAGTAATGCGCTTAGTGCTTTTCAGTATTAATTTCAGAGTTTGTTATTGAACGCGTGGAAGCATTGTGTCAGTCTTCAAGTGGGCTGAGTCCTGTGATTCATTGGGCGGGGTGGTTCCTCCGGACATGGGCAAAGCATGCAATTCATTTGAAGAACGTTGCTAAAATTCCACATTCTTTGGTGAGTAAACTAGCATTCTTATTCGATTTTTTACAACACCCGTTTCTAAAAAGTTGACGTATTGAGTTTTCGACATCAAGGCATCATCTTTACAAGAACACTTGTGTAGGTACACTCAGGACCACAATTAAGCACAGTCAAAGTTGATTGTTTAAAAGTTTTTCGATCAATTTTGTTCACTATTTTTCAACATGAATAATGCCCCCGATTGTTCCCAAACTTATAAAGTTATCGGAATCTAGTAAGTAATTAGTAAACAACTAGGAAGTACATAATGTGCTCCAGGTGTATGAATGGCATTGAAAATATGTACATCATTCAAGCCGCTCCTAAATTTATAGTGTTCACGGCTAAAGTCAAGCTGAGAAGCCTGAGCGATATGAAGGTTCAACCGCCCATTATATACTAAACCTAAGCTAAGATCCTTATGTGTGAGAGTTATATAATAGTTTCACTGCCGCATCCCAAACTATCCTCGCACTTAGCAGCCCTTCCACCGACATAACGAGACGACCTTCTGCTTTGGGTCAATGTTAAGCCAATTTTCTTCAAGGAATATCTCCCGAGCTAGACAATCGCGCTATATTTGCTTTGACCACTGACCAGCTGATATTCCGCAATGGGTATTTAACGAATAATACTTGAGTAACTTGTATAGTATATACACGTTTCATGACAGAGTTCTTATCGACAATACGGGAATGTTGTGCTATACCGAATGAAGCATACTCGTTTTATTGACATCAACGTTTAGGGATTTCATTAATGTCGGGAAAAATATTGTTATTCTATTTCAGTGCTTCAATTAAGGTGACATTTTAGCATTGAAACCAAGTATATATGTTTTTGTATATAGTGCTGTGTGAAACTGTATAGCAGCAAATTAAGACAATATTTAGATGTTTTTGTGCTACGGCAGATCACTGTTTAAAACATGACCTGAACGCTTGTTTCAGGTTCGTCTCAATCTAAAATGCAATATGTATATATACTAGTATCTCATATGCGAGGGTGAAACAGCTTGAGCATGGTTTCTTTTATCAGTTTTCATGTTGCGTAATCACCTGTAATGGGCTGGCGTATTATGTATGGTTACTTACATACCACCCTGAAACCATTGAATACCCTAAAACCTCGTCCACCCTAAACCGATCAAAACAAACTGAAAACACATAAAATATATTGCTGGTCTGTAAGTAACTATCGTATGCCACGTACCCAAAAATTAATATAGACTATTCTTAGCGCACCCTGTACGCCACACATAACCAAACTACTGAAGAAAAACTGTATTCAGGTTAACTGACCCGTTCGAAACCTCTGGAAAGATTATGAAATATTCGTGGTGGTCCATGGATAGCCAAACCAACTTATCCAGGGCTCACTGTTCCTAAACCGAGTGAAAACCTCAGAAATGGCATGAATGTTCGTGCTGTATATTTGATAACCAAATCGTTATATCAGAAAGGCGATCAGAAAACCTAATGGAGAGCTTTCTTGATGCCCTGCGCACAATACAAATAACTAATCAGATGAAAACAGACTACATTTTAGAAATCGGATTCGTCGACTATAAGGTCTGTGAAATCACATGAAAGGTATAATACAGTCAAGATGGACTTTATATAACGAAACCATCGTATTCACCGTGTTTGATAACTTAACAGATACTCGTTAGATAACAACGCGCTATAACAAGCAGAAATTGAAAAATTCTCGATTTTTGGCAAGGGGTTGGTTAACCACCCCGGCCCAGGGAGTGGTCCCACAAAAAAAGAAAAAGATCTTCCGCAAAAGGAAGAAGATGTTCAGCAAAAAAAGATCTTGATGAGCTGATTCCGATGATCTCCGTTTTTCTACCCGAACCCAGTAGCGCGAGATATGGGCTTCCAATTTCCGGAAAGACTTGGCAAAGAACCCTTAAAACGTTTTTCATTTTGATCCGGAAGATTGGGTTAGCATGTTTTTTCATATTCGCCTTGTTATAAACGGTGATCCACGAGGTTTGGCTATTCCTAATCTCCTTGCTCTTTACGACCTCGATATCTCTGCGCCCCGTCGACAAGTGTTACAAAATATCTTTCTGTTACGAAACCTGGGGGCTATCTGATTGTTGTTATTCAGAATATAATTGTTTAAACTATAATAATTATTTAAATAATTGTTAGCATATTTTCTTCATATTCGCCTTGTTATAAGCAGTGATCCACGAGGTTTGGCTATTCCTGATCTCCTTGCTCTTCACAACCTCGATATCTCTGCGTTCCGTCGACAAGCGTTGCAAAATATCTTTCTGTTGTGAAACCTGGGGCTATCTGATTGTTGTTATTCAGAATATAATTGTGTAAACTATAATAATTATTTAAATTGATAGCAATTTTTTTCAGATTCGCCTTGTTATAAGCAGTGATCCACGAGGTTTGGCTATTCCTGATCTCCTTGCTCTTTACGACCTCGATATTTCTGCATCCCGTCGACAAGCGTTGCAAAATATCTTTCTGTTGCGAAACCTGGGGGCTATCTAATAGTTGTTATTCAGAATATAATTGTATAAACTATAGCAACATTCATTACTATTGTTTGTCATATTGTGGTATATATTAATATTTTAGTTTTAACGTACATAGAAGGACAATATTCTTGGCTCAAAGTTTTTGTTTGTTGAAGTATGGTTGTTTTTAGCGTCGTGCACTTTACATGAAAATTATGCTCTAAATAGGTCGATGTCGAGTCTTGGGCTGCGGTGCAAGAACGCATTATTTCCTCAAAATTTATTTGATTTCCATAATTCCATTAAAAATCCATAATAATTTCCGTATTATGGAAATAACATTTACTTCATATTTCAGTAGTTCCCGTTTATGGAATTTCTTGTTATCCTTGTTTTAGATTCTTGGAACATAATTTCTTTTATTGGTTTTGAAGTAGTCACTGGGCCAAAGTTAGCTAGCTAGCATAAATCTGCTAGAATACTAACTGAGTTATTGCTAGGCATCCCCATTGCTGTAAGACGGATCACATTCAACCACGGGTCCCAGCTTGTGATGCTCAATAAACCTGTGTGTTGATTTCCGTAACAACCCTATGAATTAGATACAGCCGTATCGTTGAAGATGTGTATTCTCATCAAGATTCTAACTTGCTTCTTGACTATTAACACTTATGGATGCCAACCAATCTTATGATAATTTACATCTCTAGATACAAAACCAATCTCTTTCTGATTTGCACTTCAAGAGAGAAGCCCACCTGTAGCCGAGGTATACTGTTAGAAACAAACGAGTATTGCCGAGTTCTACTGAAAGGTACAACCAGCGTTTTGTCTGTTCACATTGAAAAATTCTAAATTATTTCCTGCAATATATTTTACATTTTGTTAGCCAAACACAAAAATGTACTAATTTCAATTTGCTGGCATCGGTATTCGCCGCAGAATTCGGCCAAATCCAGTGGAAAATCGGTCAATATCATACCAATATACTTGGATGATTTGTCATTCGCTATTATAGGTGTATTTCATGATATCACATGTTCTATTTATAAGCGCTTTTTGCACCAATATTTGCTTTTTAACTTGCACTTTAAAATATTTTATCGTGAACACTATTTCATGCTATAGTTAACACTAATTTATACGTTATAAAACAGAAGAAAGTTCGGATATTTTTTTGTATCTTGGGGATCTGGATAGTTTGCCAGAGAGCCGCCAAAGTCCAACTGTAAACTGTGGAAGCTGGGGTTGCAAAGCTCGCCAGCTTGCAAGTTAAGTCTAAAAAATCAGGTAATATACCTAATTTCGGACAGAAAGTAGAAATCAGTGGTGCCTGAAGTTGGTTATATTAATTTAGAAATTTTCTGGAAAATTGGGAACATAGCAGGTATATACCATTTTAAAAATCTATGTGATCCCTGAATTTTCAAGATATAAGATAAAACTTTTTGTTCAAAATACCGCATATTCCTCAAAACATCTCGTCGTAGATTTCCACGTATTTCCACGTTAGATAACTTGCCACAAAGTACAGAAATTTTTAACTCTTTTTCGCGCTTAGTTGCTCTGCCACAATGTGTGGTTGCGTAGTGACTGTTATTCGCTCGCGTTGTACGGAGGACTAAGAAGCGAGCAACACCGTTGTCTCAGCGCAATGGTTAGCGAGCGCAACACTAAAGCAAACGACTCGGGACCGGCAAAAGTTTGTTTAGGGATAGTCGAAATGCTATTCGATTCATGAAGTAATGGGTGATAAGTCTACCAAAGTACTACAAGTTTGGTCAAAAAACACGATATGTCATGCTGTGATACATGCCAGGAACACATATATCACCTTAACACATGGCACAATAGATTTCTCTTATTTTAACTACTAATCTAAACTACAACGTACAAAACCATGGGTCAAATTCAAAAATAGAGATAATGCAAAAATGAACTGAAAATTAAGAAAGCAAAAACCTGATACTTTCAAAAGGAGATAGTCAGATGTCGACGGTTTTTCGTTTATAACACGGTTCGAAGCAAAATTGACAAATTTTGTCTCGCACCCTTAGCTTTTCCCGCTGCTGTCATTGTGGTTGAATAAGACATTTTTATAAAAGCGATAAATGTGTATTCCTAGACCAGTGCGTCTTAACTAAATATTGTATATACCTAGTTTAGCTTCTGTGGTTGTGGTTGAATAAGACTTTTTTATAAAAGCGATAAATGTGGATTCCCTAGACCAGTGCGTCTTAACTAAATATTGTATATACCTAGTTTAGCTTCTGTGGTTGTGGTTGAATAAGACTTTTTTATAAAAGCGATAAATGTGTATTCCCTAGACCAGTGCGTCTTAACTAAATATTGTATATACCTAGTTTAGCTTCTGTGGTTGTGGTTGAATAAGACTTTTTTATAAAAGCGATAAATGTGTATTCCCTAGACCAGTGCGTCTTAACTAAATATTGTATATACCTAGTTTAGCTTCTGTGGTTGTGGTTGAATAAGACTTTTTTATAAAAGCGATAAATGTGTATTCCCTAGACCAGTGCGTCTTAACTAAATATTGTATATACCTAGTTTAGCTTCTGTGGTTGCGTGATAAAAGGCCGCATTGCTATAGGTACCGTAGCCTTCTCTATTGTAGTTCCAA
Source organism: Trileptium ribeirensis (assembly GCA_030248225.1). Taxonomy (NCBI): domain Eukaryota; kingdom Metazoa; phylum Nematoda; class Enoplea; order Enoplida; family Thoracostomopsidae; genus Trileptium; species Trileptium ribeirensis. The sequence continues at coordinate 26,329 of JASANE010013302.1, forward strand.
CTTATGCAATACACGCTGGGCAGCGTGTGAAGGTCAGCGATAAGGCTTAAGAGCTGCCAAAAACACGATGCACACAGTTTTAAAGTGGGTTTTCATCTAACCAGTTACCTGATACAATCAACTGAAGCGCTTTTGCCTCTGGCGTCACACAAATATAATAAAATCATAAAACTAACCGCCTAGTGCCTAAATATATCGATTTAATGACAAAAACACTCCTCAGGAGGTCAAATCAAAATGTATCTGTAAACAGTGTCATTGCGGCACCGTCGAATCACGGGTTAGTCGCTCTCTACCAGGAAAATTTTGGACCTGGGAACGGAACTCAATGTTAGGATATCCAGACTATCGATACGTCGCGGATAATGTGCGGGCATGAAATCGTATTCGAATATTCTTGCTACCAGTAGTCTCGATACTACCACGATTATTCGGCGAAGTGACAGGATCTATATTAATTTTTTAGAGAACATCGTGTTCTACTCATACAGAGTTAATTAAAATTTTAAGTTCAAATTAATGCTCTGAGGTAGCGCCCGACTTGTCGGGTATACGGGCAGTAGTACCCTTGCTTGGTTGTCGACCAAGTGCCGGTTGAAAGGTTAAGCCATCAAAAAGACAACTACCAATACTCGAAGTTTATGAAAATTGTTCAACATCAAGGTGAGAAAATTTAGACCAACGAACTAGCACCCACTGTTGTCTTTGTGATAAGATAACGTGATTTGCAGGGAATGTGGATTTTGTAGCTGTAGCTTAACTTGCAGTTGATAGTGTGGCTTTATGTTATAAAAAACAGGGTATATGTTCATATAACAGCATTGGCCAATGTAACGTTTAGGGTTGGAAATGAAATTCATGCTATGCCGTTCTCGATATACTAAAGGTAAGGTCCCTATATGAGTAATGTCCTACGCCTAAGTCGGGGGGCTGCCGCACACCGCTCAATGCTGTTTTTTGCTAACGTTATAACGTCCGGCCCCTAATGTGACATGGGTCACAGCATGTATATATATAATGTACTAGGGTGATTTACATTAGTATATGCATTTCCTAATGGAAAAATTTGTTTCATTTTATATGTAAGCATGTGTTTAGGATTGTTAAACGTGTTGTAATGAGGTTTTGGAACCAAATATGTACGGTGATATACAGTTGATGTGTATAGCAGATTTAAAATAAAATGCGTCATTATTTTCGGGCGATTAAAGCTTGAAAAGGTATTTGTTATGCATTATTCGGTCAGCGAAAAGTACAAAATTTGTCAATTACCTATAACAATGATTGTATATATATATGACTTCCTCTGTTTTTGTATACGATGATTTGATGTGAAAGCTGTACGGTTGATTGAGTAATAGGCTAGATAGAAAGAAGAGTTAAAGTTTAGCGAACTTCGGGAACTGGTGTAGCATGTTTAAACATTCCGATTTGAATAAACGGATTTTGACCTTTTTCGTGTGTTCTTATGCCTACCTGAAGTTCCCCATGGTTATATCGTTCGTAAAATAGTTTTGCACCCTTGACGATTGGCTGGGATTGCTGGTCGAACTTGGAACGCGAAAAGTAGACCTGGGCATCGGTGGTAGTTAACCTCTACCCGATACTATTAACTGCATGTTTGCTTGAGCCATGGTTATATCGTTCGTAAAATATTTTTGAACGCTTGACGACTGGCTAGTCGGACTTTGAACGCGATTAGTAGACCTTGGCATCGCTGGTAGTTAACCGCTACCCGACACTATTAACTGCATGTTTGCTTGAGCCATGGTTATATCGTTCGTAAAATATTTTTGCACGCTTGACGATTGGCTGGTCGAACTTGGATTCGCCGGTTAAGTTTATGTTGAAGGAATCACGACAGCTGAAGTTTTCTTCCACGTTTTGACAATGGGTAGTGACAAATGTGCACGCACAGATAAAGTCATGGCAGCTCTGAAAGATGTTGTATTGGACGCGATTGTGGGAAGACATGTTAAGCAAGTATCTGAAATCCCGAAAAATGAATGACGACTGGACAAGTGAACTCGTACCGATATATAAAAGAACAAAAGTGACTCACAAGACTGCCGAACTAGCCTGGCATAAATTGCTGAGTAATAGAAGTCAAGGAAGTATACCAACGCATCATGGAGACCAAGACTTGGAAAGATCGTTTCTATTGACAACGTTGAATTTGGATTCAGAAACTGACCGAAGCAACAGATACAGCATTCATCTTTCGGTTACTAATCAAACGTTTAGATGGAAGAGTAAAGGCTTCTATTACCTCCAGGGGGCCGAGGTCGTCGGGGGAGGTCATCTCAGGGAGATAGGTAAAGATCCTTGAAGAGGAAGCCCTTTAGGACGTTGCTGAAAAATGTTGAATGCACCTCTGAGAATCTTCTTCATTTTTGCCAATTTTACCTTAATTTTTGCTATTTTTCGAGCGCCTTAGGAGCGTAGGGCTGACGAGAGTTGGGTGGGTGGGCGTACCAAGGGAGGTAGGATCGTACCATCAAATAGATCAAACCAGGGCCTGGGTGGAAGGGTCCCGTGAACCCTTGATTCGGCATGCATGGTTTGTACGTATTTCGTCGCATCCTGCTGCATCATAAACAATTGGTATATATTGGAAAGAGATCTCGAAAACACCATACAGCATACAAATGATACAATCTTAGACGTGAGGCTCTCAAAACTGTAATTGAGCATCTAGTCTTCGAATGCCAAAATAATTGGATTTTTAGGTTGGCTATGGGTCCCCATTCGGTGGTCGTAGGCGACGCACCAGCTGCCCAGTTTTTCAGAATGCGTCAAATATCCAAAATTTTTGCAGTAGAATTTTATAGTGTGTGCACTAGATGTCAAACATGTAGTAATCACTGATTGGTTTTTGGAAAATAGCTTTAGATGCGGTTTTATATATATTAAAAATGTCGTGTCTGAGCACTCATCAAACAGCCAGACTTCCGTATTGAGTACATTCTATACTACTTTTTCCCTTGTACGGCATATGACTAACGCTTCATGGATTTTACAAAATATTCATATGATACTCACCGAAACAGGTAAAAAGTTAGAGCAGAGATGTCAGAATTTTAGATCTGGGGCAATATTTGTTTTTCTAAACAATCTTTAGTATCACAAGCAGCGTAAATATATACAATGAATTTATCGAAAGCTGTCAGCGGGCGTTAAAGGGTAAACAGCAAAATATGACCATCTTAGTAAATGTTTTGGATTGGGAGGGCAGCATGGCACCCCGGCGCCCTGCGGTTACGGATCTGTGCCAAAACTATTTTCGTAACAACAGAAATTTACATGTATATGTTTTGCCAAAATGCAATGAAATTATTGCAAGAAGTAGTGTTTGATCTTGTCATCGATGAATCGATAGATTTGAATCTTCCGCAGTAACAGATTGCTTTGCCGGTTAATAATTCAAATGTTTATCGTGCTGTATACGAGTGAGTCGGCTATAGCTTTTTGACGAAGGTCTACTCGGCTCGGATTTTGCAAGTTTACGCTCGGTTCGGCTCTAAATAAAGTGATACCTGCTCACCTCCAATATGAAGATGAAAAACATTAATACCACAGAAGCAACCCAGGACAGATCGGAACGAAGAATTATAATCAGGGCGACCTTTGTAATGGCAAAAAGCCGATAATGGTGAGTAATGAGTTTAAACACCTGCACCTATAATTCTTAAGAGCATGTATTTGCATGTTTCCATTTCCATTCGCCAGGGTTAGTCAATTCTTGTTTAGGATCAAAATGATGTCGAATATTGCTGTCGCCATCTATAACATGATACCGCTAAACGTGATTTGATGAAAGTTTTTACAATACGAGTGATCTGAGCTATTGCATCCGCACGCATCTAGCAACTTGTAGCTACTGAATAGGAAACCAAAAATAACCAATATTGTCTCATAATCGCGTAGTTATCGCAGCTGTTACTATAAATTGTGGATGGTTGCCGGTATTTGTTGTCAATTTGACGGTCTCCTGAGACCGATAATATGCATATCACCGATATGTTCGTAACATTGTCCAGCCTAAGCAGTAGATAACGCATCTCCAAAAGCTAGATTTTTAACACAGATTAATGTTTGTTTCGTTATTATGTATGTTTCGCTGTTATGATAGTTCTCTAATAGTTGACTCTGTTAGGCTCAACTTTATGCTGTGCTTGTGTTTGTATATCTGTGATGGCGTATATCGTGGATTTCTTGCTGACATTTCAGATGGTCGCGTAAATAAGGGGCGAAAGCATTTTCCGTGCAAGAATCTAGCAATTCTCCGGCTTCACCTATATCGATATTATATGCACCGCAGCATATATATATATTATATACACGGTAACAATGCTACGTTGTAACATGTAAAATTCATATGTTTATTCATGTAAAATTTTGGGACAAGGTATCAGCAATAAGTTAATGTTTTATATTTTTCGAAATACGTTTTAATGAAAAAGCCACTGTGACACAAGATATTTCAAAACTCTAACCATTATAATAGCCACAAAACATATGCCAAGTGACAAGGTATTATGATAGCCACAAAATCATATGCCGATTGTTGTCAATCCGGTGTTTTGGTTTACGTAGCAGTATCTGTGAGTGACAGGGTTAAAAATACCTTTAACATTGCAATTTTTCTGTCAGATTTACGCCGAACCGCCGCCCTCCCTCCCCTCCGAACCAAGTTCACCATGATGTCTGGAGAATCGGATTTGAGCCAGAGCTAAAGATCCATACGTGCGCATAGGGAGGTGGGGTAGGTGGTTACTCCCGAGGGCCCCGCTACGCTCCTGAGAAATGTGACCCGATGTCCACCACTGGAGGAGCGGAACCCGTAGGTACTGCTGGCAGAGCCATCGGCCTCACACCTCCTCCGCCCCACTGAAGACACTTGACCTCGGAATTTGAGCGTATATGTCAATGTAAGTACTGTGAGGGCGGAGACTAGTGCATGTGCAAAATCTGCGGTAGTATCCTAAAAGCACTTTTATATCAATATCATATAACATGTGAAGTATAGCACAATAATTTCCAAAAGCTAGAGCCGCCGATCCTAAATTGGCTTGGCTCTTAAAATTTTAAAAGCAACAATATATATTGTTCATTTGGAGGAATGCATGTGCTCCCTATTTCGTGCATTTTTATTTATTTAAAACCTAAGAGACGGACCAAGCTTGCCATCGGAAGAGCCGACCAGGTTCGAGCTAGACACGCTGTTACAGATCCAAGCCGTACTGATCCTATTTAAATCTGTAGTCGAACCTAGCCTTGTATGGTTGAGAGAGTAGGGCCATGCACAGCGAGAGCCTTACATATCTGGCTATTTCTCTCTTATAATATGGATGTAGTTCATATAATTAAAATTATCAATCTATTTAATCTATAAATTATCATAGACGAGGAGGAAGTTGTGGGTCACCCCACAACCTGAGGCGTTAGACCCCCTCCCAGGTGTTCGGAATTCCTTCCCCTAAGGCGTCGCATCGCCCCCGCCCACCGCCGGCCGGCTAAACCCTCTAAGAGGCCAAAGTGCGACCGTCCACACCCCCCCACCCTGGCTACCTCCGCCGTGACATAAGATAATGAACTTACTAGCTCTACAGACTCTAAATAGCTGTGTCGTTCGACGGAATATAGCCTAGCTACCAGCAAATTATTCTGCAAGCCAGATAGCTACATAAGATGGATTTATTCAATAACAAATAAGCAACGTATTTTTACTATTATGTTGTTCATCAAATAAAACAAAAATTAAGTTGAAATTCCAAGAGAACCAGGCTAATGTCGACATTCCGGTGCCTATTCTACTCAGTAAAGTATGCGCTGCTGAAATCTGTCTCGGCTTCAGAAAAACATTTCTATTCATTTCTGTTCTCAAAGTTTTCCTTAATTTGATGTGCTCTGTTCGTGCAGTAAATTTTAGGGTGCCTGGGTCGAAATAGTAGAAATAAATTATCAGCCACAAGTATTTCTGAATCTAACAAAACCGTACTTCTAAAAAAATTTTATCGCCAAAGGAATTTAACAAGTGGATTTCAAAAAATTCCAAAAAACTTCGTTCAAAAATGCACCAGTATTGGCATAAAACATATGATAGGAATACTGCCGTGTTCCTATTTTATATGTACCGAATTCCAGAGGTCGGTCGCTTTTTTGCCATAAGTACGACTAGTTCAAGATAACATAAAAGTTATAATCATAATTCCTCGTGCAGTGGGTAAAAAAATTTGGGCTGTGGGAATTCACTACTATATTTCTCGAGCATAAACATCCTAGCCCCCTCGTTGCATGATGTATAGCAAACAAAATCGTTAATTTTCAATGCGTATTCTTGCTTTTTACTGCCTTCTTCCTTGCGTATTCTCATTTTTTACTGTATATGGCCGCAGTAACAGTTCGGTCAATGCTTGGGGTTTGATATTTGAAGCCAACTGTACACTGTTAATTTAAGTACCGAATATTGTTAAAACAAATATTTCCTATAAAATTTCAGTAGTGAATGTAAAGGAATATTGTCCTTAACATTTTGAGTTTGGGAAATGATTCCTTTAATATGTAGGAAATTATTCCTTCACAATAAATGTGAAAATCTATGGGGAATATATTTTTCCTAAAAGAAATTAGTACTGAATCTTCAGTAGTGAAACTCACTTAGTATTTAGGCAATTTTTTACTTTACGACTTTATTCCTGCTCATGAAGGAAATTTTTTCATCTTATAATCATAGGTAGTTAGCACGTGTGTTGTTTGCACACTTTTTGAGGTTTATTAAGCAAACGATTAGCACCTCCTGGATGGTGGAGTCGTTAACGCCCAAGCTCGCACTCATACAATCCAGGTTCACACCGTCGATGGAGTTAACATTTGTTCAACATTATACCAAATTCACATGAATTCATACGGGAAATGTTTACCAAAATTTATACTATCGCTCGCTCAATTAATCCTTTCCCGTATTGAATAGCACACATTTGTAACAGTGTACATACAGCGATGCAGTAATCGACTTTATCGTGGAGTATCCATTTGGCTCGTGCGCTGCTATTCACTCGCTTTGTGGTGTTCCTTAAGAAACCAAGCAACAGCTTCTAGGCAGCGTAGTGTCTTAAACGGACAGTGTTCGTACTCAGACAATCCCAGCTTTAATAAACCGATGGGACAAAAGTTTGTTTAACTTTATACCAAATTCACATTAATGCGGGAAAGGATTAAGTATGAGAATTACATCTGCCGAGAGGGCTGACATTGTATATTCTAAATCCAAAGAGTACCGTTAATACTGAAAAATGCTTTTTAGAATCACAGCTATTACGTTGCGTTTATCGGAAGCATTATATAATATTTATGAATCATGGGAATTATTAATTGTGATTAGGATTAATCTTCATCTCAGTACTATGAGTTCGAGAAAACACACTATTACGCTTATAGCATAATCACTGAACCAAGAATACAATGCGTCAAGATTGACTCAGATTGGATCAAAGCTTGACTCAAATCTAGCCAAAGTTGACCTAAAGCTTAGGATTACAAACAGGCCAATTCAGTAATCAAATAATCAAAATTTGACTCAACGGTTTTGTTGTGTATAAAGAATGTCGCGTATATATCTGGGCTTTCATAAACCCGTACATGCAGTAATATGCAACATTTTTATCGTTACATCATAGTTTGTGTAACAAATTCTGCATACACATTTAAACCTTTCTTTATTAGTTTTAATCCCACGGATCTGCCAGATTTCGTGCAGCCGGCTTTCAAAAGTGACACCCAACTCGCGCAAGGAGCTAAAAATTAAACAAACCTATGTAGATTATTTATTTCGGGTATTTGTTCAGGTTGTTCTAATGTTTAAAACAGTTTGCAAACTGTTGTATTTCGTAGATACCTAGTGGCCCGTGTCACCTTTTGGACCCGGAGTTAAGTGTTATTTTTAGTTTGAATATACTATATTAAAGCTGTATTTTGCAGAATTGGGCATGACTTCGTTAGTTTTTGTTACTTATTTACTCAGATTCGCTTCAAAGTTCTAGAACTTAATCTTTTGTAGTTAGCTACTAATTTTGTTATTACGTTAACGGTTTAATTTCTATGACAACGGTTTAATTTTAATTAGCAATGAAAACTATTAAATTTGCGAATACGTGGTACTATGCTGATCGCTACAAGTTCCGAGACACGTACCGGTCATCGATAGCTTTGCCTTACTAATAGAAATTCGTTGTTATCATAATTAGGAGAAGTAAACTTGTGTCCAAATTAAAATTCTTAATGTTAAAAATTGGAACCTGGAATTCAGGTAAATCATGTGTATTAAAAATAAATGTTTATATGCTGCTTATTTCTACTTCACATATCTTGATTTTGGATTTGCTATATTTTTTAAGTTAAGAAGACACTTAATTTTTTTTAATCACCTGATCACCCCATACTTTTCATTTCGAGTTGATCGTAACGTTAGTCGTTTGTCGGGGCGATGAGACCCATTAGATAGGGCCTGAAAAAAAGAATATCGCGGCAGAAACACAGCTATATTATTACTAAGCTTATTTTCCGGTAAGACGGAGGAAAATATATTCAAGCTGACATACAAAATACCTAATACCTAGATATCCGGGTACCAGGGTATCCTACAATTCGGGTACCCGACGTCAGGTACCGGGAAACCCGGGTAGTAGTGCTGATGCTTACTGTTTAGGTGCTGTTGCTTGGTTTCTTGGCATATAGTCACAATATATACTCGATTTGTACAAATGGACAGTGATTCAATACAATTTCTTTTATTTTATATGTTAGAATTTTTCGTCGAAGCATTTTCAGCTCACCGGTATTGTACGGAATGGGCAATACGTCTAATTTTTATAGATCTGTCATTTGCGATGTCGTCAGCTGTTGACGTCTTGCTTTTTACTATGCATCATTACTATTTCCAAGCATAAAGAAGGTTCTTGAACGTTTTCGACGCCATACGGGTAAAGTCCCAAACTTCACCGCCACTGACGTGTGCGTATATATCGTTGTAAAATGTTCTCAACGGCAGTACGAAGCATTACTATTTAAAAAGTTATTGCGCAGCCTAAAACATCGCAAATTAAGATTAGTACAAAATTACATTGACACACTATGAAAAAGTTGTTTATTGAGATGTATATGATATAGTTTTTGTTTTTGAGTTTTAATTTATCTCCAACTAGATTTCCTACAGCGATGTGCAAAAATGTTAGATTTGCAATGTTTTATTACTGTTAGGTTTAGCCAAGGTAGTATTAAAGAAAACATCAGATTCGACAATACCCATGTTTGCCACTTATTGTTCCTGAAACTGTATGATTATTATTAGGCGGGTGGTAAATCGGTTTCCGGGTACCCGGCTCAACTAAGCTGCCCTGGTATTGACCTAACTACCCGCATGTGCAACACTAATTTTTAGTTGTTCTCGTAAGCCGTAGTTTCTGCTCAAATTTTTGTGTCCCCGATGCTCAAATTAGGTATTCGAAACTGTAAGTAGGACTTGTAGGTAGCAATGGCGTCGTGCTAAACAATAATTGTTTCATCCGGCCTACCGTACAATACTGCGTGCAGGTATGCATATGGTGGCTAATGGGAAATGTGCACAACCTACAATGGTCAAATGCTTCGTCCAGACTCAGCTAAACAGCCATATGATACGAAGAGTTCGGAAGTAGAAAAGTTAAATGTTCCATTATATAAGTATAAGGGCAACCAGCGGTTTGGTATTTTTTCACAGTAAACACGCACGGGCTAGGGATAAAAGCAATTTTCAATCTTTCAATCAGTTTATCTCCTCCACGCCGATCTGCTACTGTATATAAGTTTGGATTTCAGTTCGAGTGACCTCAGTAGGTAGATATTACAGAGTCGTAAACTAAAAAGAGAAATGTGCACAACCTACAATGGTCAAATGCTTCGTCCAGACTCAGCTAAGCAGCCATATGATACGAAGAGTTCGGAAGTAGAAAAGTTAAATGTTCCATTATATAAGTATACGGGCAACCAGCGGTTTGGTATTTTTTCACAGTAAACACGCACGGGCTAAGGATAAAAGCAATATTCAATCTTTCAATCAGTTTATCTTCTCCACGCCGATCTGCTACTGTATATAAGTTTGGATTTCAGTTGGAGTGACCTCAGTAGGTAGATATTACAGAGTCGTAAACTAAAAAGAGAAGCTAAGCCATAAAGAATTCTAGGATCAAGCCTTGCGTCCTGAAAATATCTATGCTCTTGCTAAATCTTGGTTTTAAGCCATAGACAACTCTTGCAATTCACACCCAACAAATGGACATAGAGATAACGTATATACTTTTATGATAACAAAACTTATATGGCGCAAGTATCGATGAGCGCCAGACTTGCCAAGATGATAGCAACCATTACTAGGGCAATCCATTGTCATATTGTTACCCTTAAAATAAGCACGCTTGAAAAGCGTTACATTATTTCGATAGAAAAAGCAGTCTTATATAAAATGGTCGTCCGATGTTGGTTGCCAACCCGGGACAAAGGTTTACAGATATTTTAGGTACTTGTAACAGTTATGTGGCGTTCACATTATAATGTCCACGCTGTTTGGAACTTTTGTCCCCTGTATTCGTCAACTTACCGTTGACAGTCAGGGTGACACCTATATTGTAAATCAATTTCCGAGGGTGTACAACACACTCATAGCTACTACGTTTTTTCTTTACAGTGTGGCACACACCCTTAGCTACAAATTTGCCGCGAATTAACTGTAGCGAACTCTGTCTGTAGCTAATGCGGTTCACTAGTCATGTTTTGTGTACTTTTTTCAAATTCTCGATATTTAATTCTAAGTCATATGAACGTTGATGAAATAATGCCGCACACTGTCAATAAATCTGCAAGAAGACACGGTGTGCTTGACACTGTGGAGAAGTAACAGTATTCTAGTAATATAGCTAGCAGCCTTTGAAAAAATTCATAAAAAAAACATGAGGGTGTCTAAGACACACCGTTGTCGACAGTCTGCCTGATACTGTCTGGTGAACATAGGTTGTACACGTTGGAGAGATAACGTGAACGCCGCATTAGACTGAAATTTAAGCTTTCTCGTTCATGAGTATTATAGCTTGTTCGCAACATGATTTATAGATGGCAAAATCGAGCTTTAATGTTAATTTCCAATTGACAGTCATGCTTGCACGCTTTTAGCGTTTGCTGCTTATGGCCGCAATAAACAGTTCGATCAATTATTAAACATTCAGTAATTGAAGCCCTCTGTGCACAGTTACTCTTAGTATCGAATATTATTAAACAAAATATTTCTTATAATATTATAGTACTGAACGTAAAGGAATGTTGTCCCTAACATTATAAGGACAAGTTTGAATTTGGAATTATTATTCCTTCATACATCGGAAATTTATTTCTTTACTACATACGAATATCTATGGGAAATATTTCCGAGAAGAAATTAGTACTGAATATTCAGAACTAACTCCCTTAATATTCAGGTAATTTTTACATTACAACTTTATTCTTACATATGAAAGGAATTTGGATTTGGGATGAAGAAACGAATTGGTCAAAGAATACGTGGACTGGGTTCAGTTTATAATTGCCAGGGTATCGTATATTGGCAGTGTGATGTGTAGTAGAACACGTCCAGGTCCTCCTTGGCAGTTTTAGTGCAATAGGTGTTCGCTGTAGCCCTCCTGTCTATTATGATGTTTGAGTCTGTGGAAATGGGGTAAAATAGCTATTTCTATTTGCGTTAAACGGGGATACTTTTCAGTTGCGGTAGCCAGAAGGATTTTGTAGAATCGGGCATGATGAGTACGTTAGTTTTTCGTTTACTCAGATTCACACCAAAGTTCTAGCATTTAAGCAAAAAAATTAATGCTAAATTTCTTACTGCGTTAACTTTTTAATCAATATATTTTCGCAATGAAAACTATTAAATTTGTGAATGTGCGAGACTCTACTTGTTGCTACAAGTTTCCAAGATATATGTACTAGGACCAGTTCTGGCCCTAAGGGATCCCAGCTGCACCACGAGTTCCCTTAGCGTGTGGTGCCCGGACAACCCCGGCTTCCACGACTCCCCGGTGATCTATGCGATGACCTAAGGGAATCGCTTAGCTTAGCAGGTTGCCGGCGGGTTAACCAGGGTGTTCGGCCTGGCCCCTATATTGGCCCACGTGTCTAATGGTATGAGGTCCCCCGAGGGAGAGTCAACCCTTAGGCCTGCTCACAGGTAATAAGGCTGACTCGCCTTTCCCTCATATTCCACTTAACCCCTTAAGCTGGGTTCTCTGTTCCTAGGGTAGCCTTGGCGAGGCTCCTGGTTGGCAGTTTCCCCTGTGCTGTTGTCCCGTTCTAATCCTAGGGTGCTACGCGACTGACCCGGTAACCTAGAAGGTGATCATGTATAACTCCTAAAGGTGGCCTTGACTGGGTGTATTCCTGAGAATTGATTACCACTAACAACTACCTATAATAACTTTGGGGCACTGAGGCGGAGGCCCCAGTCCCTTGAATGTTTCATCTATAGTTGCTTGTGTTACCTATTGGGATGCGGGCTACGCAAAGCGACAATTTCGGGTTACGCAAAGCGACAATTTCTGCGGGAGCCGTCGCAGCGAGAGTTCCAGGTAGTTCACGTAAGACACGAACAAGGGGCGGGGTGCGGAGTGGATTGCCGACTCGGGCCTGCTTGCTATGACGCGAGATTTGTCCGGTTCCAAATCTTCCAGAGTTTCATTTAAAAATAATTTCTAAACTCTCACTAGGGTCGCAAAATTAGATAAGACTTCGAACTGCTTGAATAAATTAAACACGGTTCAACTCCTTTACTGTCGAGCCTATTCTTTTGCACACACTATGAACATCGCCCAATTGGGGCGTACTGCACGCTTATACAACAATTATATCGTAACGATAATTGAAACAACGCTAAAGTCGGGTACCCTGCAAGATACCCCGATAAGAATATTGTATTTCAATTTGAAAACAGTGCCCCTGGACGATAGCCGGTTGATTCGAGCTCACTGTTTCATGAGAACGTAATCGACTCCCCCTTCAAATACGGCCTGCCCAACGAACCGGTATCAAATTTTTACTGATGTATCAAAGCGAGAACAGGGCCTAAGGTTAATAGATTTTAAGCGTTCGCAACAGAGGCTGGAGCGGCCCGCGAACGATCTAACTAATTCGAAACTCGCTCCCAGAGGGCTCCGGGAGAGGGTGGCGACCTGGATTTTCCCCGTAGTTGCACGGTTAGAAAATACACGTTCCGCCCAGGCCCAGTATCTTTTAGTTCGCCGCCAGCTCCAGTCCCTGTCTCGTGCTAGGCTCTGCTAGTGAGCTTCTGAAAAACTTTTTTGTCACGTTCTGGGCCGCAGTCGTCTGCATCGCATGCTAAGAGGAGACAGAAAAAACCAGCGAACGAATGGGGATTCGGCGCTGCTGTTCGATTTTTAGACCGACGGGGACAACTCGTGTCACCCGGAGATGCAGACGGCAACGTCCTTAGTCTCACTCTTATTATCGCCTAGGAATATTTGCTGAACTTTCCAGAAGCGGCTCGCTATCGCTTGCCTCAGCATAATAAATTTTTTTTGCTTACTAAGTTTGCCGTAAACTAGAAATTTTGCTCGGCATGATTTGTCCTAGATTAAAATTTTTGATCACCCCTCGGACCTGTAAACGAAAAGAAAACGCCCGAGGGGCGGGGAACCAGTCGAGATACGTGAGAACACGAATTTTGATCAGTTTAGGATGATTTTGCGAATTTTGACGGGGCTCGGCCCTTACGGACGCGCGGGGCATCCTTCCGACACCCCAGCGCCCGCAAGGACGACCCTTGGTAAGATCGAAAAGAAACGAAGACCAGGGAAGGCTCTCCACCGTGGGGGCACGGCGAGAAACCAACCCTGGCAAGCCTAGGAGCCCAAACGAAAAGCAAACACGTACCAAAACTTATAAATTTAAATGGCGACAACCGCCAAAAACAAAACCTAAATTCTCGACTGGTCCCGATCGGGGAATCGGGCAGTCTCTTTTATACCCCGTTTTGTCCCTACATATTTGACAGCCGATATTTTAAAATTTTGGGCATCAGTCAGAATGCTAACAACAAAGATATATCAGAAAATATTAGGGCCGATGCGCGCCCTATAGCGATTACAATACAAAAACTTGGCAACCCATGTATGTTACACAGCGACAGTAGGTAAACGGCAAACAAAACACAACTATTGATAATAACAACAGTGTCGGCGCACCAAGCCTTACAGCTAGCAACAATACATAGCGGCTACCAATGCTATTGACCATTTGCCGATGTCTGCAAAAGCGAGAGAATTGATGGCCTTTAAGGCGGCACATATATAAGCCCCAGGCAGGACAGACGAAAACAACCTAAACCTCGCGCTGGTCGGCGCGAGGCCCTCGAAATAACAAAATATACAAGCGCTTCGGGCGCTTTATTTGTGTTAGAGTTTTTTATTATTTTTGGTCATATTTCAGGAACGAAAGGGAGCAGGCGGCCGGGGGCGGGATCATATCCATGCCCTGGCTGGTCGCCTGCTTATGATAACTTTTATTTTAATGTAAGCCCCCTAGGAGACCCGTAAAAGGCAGATAAATGCGTGCACGATAGGTAAATTTTGGGTTCCAATTGAGTTATGGGGATCCTGTGGAGATCCGTTGGGGCGGATGGCCCCGATTTATGGTGGGATGATTAGAATAGGACCTAATTGAGGTATAGGGCTCCAAAAATCGGGAAGTTTTGGTTTTAGATCTGATGATTTAGGGCCCTAAAGTTGGATAGCTTAAACGCCGGATTGAGGGTCCCTAAGTACATACGGGTTGGGGTTAGGTTGACCCGCAAGACCAATTTTGAAGCCTTAGAGATCCCTTAACACGATGTTATCACCCCCTTTTGCCTGAACATTAAAACCATCCCAGAATTTCCAAAATTTGTACACCCCCTGGAAAATGAAACTTTTCTTACGCTGAGCCAACTTTATGAAATCCTTCGTTACGTATCCAAATCTCCCACACAATATCTATGTACATAGCATAACTGCCAGCCTCTTGCGTGTCAGGACAGATCCCCCTAGGTCCGAATTTAAAAGAAAACCCCTCTTCTGAGCTTTGATGAAGATCCTGCACTTTACCTCGGTCCATCCTGACACACAGGGCATACACAACTTCCATTTGACATTTGCAACAAATATTGACGCATTATATATATGCACACTTTGGTCCAGGATGCGCACCGGAATCGACCCTAGGGCACTTAATTCAACAAGATTGTTAAGTCGATTGGTGATAAAAACGTGAGGTCTTCCCCCTTGTCCCCGGCCGATCCGACTACGCATCCGACCCACATTCCACATACAAAATAATGACACAATTACTTTATTGATTACAAAACAGTAAACACCCGGGATCGATCGGATACCTCAACCGTTAGTTTTGATCCAATTTTGGGTGCGAAATCACCCCGCGCACCTCGGGCTGGTGGAGCGTGACCGTAGCAATGCAATACAACAATGACATAAAGTTTATTTTTTATAGCAACGAAACAATAATGCAGAAGTTATAGTCCGGA
>JASANE010013303.1:0-13070 GCA_030248225.1 Trileptium ribeirensis
GAGTTCTTCGAGTATTCGATAACGCCTCCGCAGATCGTCGAAACCCGTGTGCCGCACGTATAGGTCAGACTGTGTGAGACGACCGCGCAAACACACTACTTGTCATGATCCACGCTTTAAGCAACTCTGCTGCTCGGAAACTCCAAACACTGGACCGGGCCGACAGACCGTTTGTTATGTTGCACGCCTTAGGCAACTCTGTTGGTCGCGAAACCACAAACACTGGACCGGGCCGACAGACCACTATTGTCATGTTGCACGCCCTAAGCAACACTGTTGCCCGCGAAACCACACACGGGGGCCGGGCCAACAGACCACTATTGTACGCAACCCTGCTGCTCGCGAAACTACAAACGGGACGACCGGCCGACAGACCACTGGTCATGTGGCACGTCTTAAGCAACTCTATTGCTCCTGAAACCACAAACAAGGTGACCGCGTCGACAGACTACTTGTCGTCTCGCGAAACCGCAAACAGGGGACCAGGCCGACAGACCACTTGTCAGGTTGCACGCCTTAAGCAACCCTGCTGCTCGCGAAACCACAAACAGGGTCACCGGACGACAAACCACTTGTCATGTTGCACGCCTTAAGCAACACTCTGCTGCTCGCGAAACCACAAACAGGGTCACCGGACGACAAACCACTTGTCATGTTGCACGCCTTAAGCAACACTCTGCTCACAAAATCATAAACAGGGCGACCGGCCGACAGACCACTTGTCATGTGGCACGCCTTAAGCAACTGCTTCTCGCGAAACCACATACATGGGACCGGGCCGACAAACCATTTGTCATGTTGTACGCCTTAATCAACTCTGCTGCTCGCGAAACCACAAACAGGGCGACCGAGCCGACAGACCACTTGTCATGTGGCACGCCTTAAGCAACTCTACTGCTCGTGAAACCACAAACTAGGCGACCGCGCCGACAGACCACTTGTCATGTTGCATGCCTTAAGCAACACTGCTGCTCGCGAAACCACAAACAGTGCAACCGGCCGACAGACCACTTGTCATGTTGCGCGCCTTAAGCAACTCTGCTTCTCGCGGAACAACACACAACACTCTTTTGGTGACTAATTACATATTCTTGTTTATGCTGGATCTCACTGTTGAGATTTTTTCAGTTAAGGTTTACTAGGTATGATATAGGCGTGACCAAAACTCTTAGTTTACCCTTTATCTCTGTGAAATTTTAGCCCGAAGCATGTTAGTTGTATTTTAGGTTAATTCTACAATATGCAGCTTAAAAATTTGATCGAATCTGCCCTATGTAGCGAAATTTACAATGCCACTTTTACATTGTTAAACGAGTCTGATGTCTCCGACACTGGTACCTCGCTTTAGGTTTTATACAGCGTACAAATTAGAGCCAAATCGGTCCATAGCCGGGCGAATATGTAAATACTAAGCAACGATGTTTGTCCAAAAAACGTTTGCTCAACAATGTGGTTAGAGATACTTGTGCGTGGATATTTCTTTGGATTCACCTTGCAAAGCCGCTCCTAAACAATAGATGCTGCCTTAGAATTTTGTTAATTATTTTTATTGAAACGAAACGAGCGGAGTTCCCGCTGATGATTGAGCTACGGAGAAAATAGTGAAAATTTGTTTCTGTCTAGCATAATTCATCTTCCGGTGGATGGCTTTCGGCAAATTTGGTTTTCTGTAGCAAAAGTGATGACGATGTACCCTTTAATTGAATAAGGAGTCAAAATAGCAAAAGAAGCTGTTTCAAAGGTTCTTTGCAAAATTTGTCCATACTGGTACTAGTCTTGGATATCGATAAATTTCGATAGCAGAGGTGATGAGGTGAACGCGAACGGCTCCGATACCATCGTCGGTGTCAAAATGACAAAAACAGATTGTTAAAAGTTTTCTGGCTATACCTTTTCAAGGTGTTTTAAGGACCTTGCAGCCGGCTTACCCGATTTCCAAAATGTAGTTTGTCTTCATTTGTTTGGTTATGTGTTGCATGCATCTAGATTGGTCTATATATAGATTTTTCTGAACGTTAATATAATGATTCAGTTATATAGAGCATAGCATAGCTTGTTTTATTTTATGCGTTTTCATTGGTTTTCAATTAGTTTAGTGTCAATGAATCCGATTTCCACATAGTCTGCCTCCAAAAGTTTTGTATTATTTTGCGTACAGGCACCAAGAATAGTCTATCTATATGTAAGTTTTTGGTACGCTGAATACGATAGTTTGATTAGAGACCAGAGCGAATACTTAGTGCGTTTTCAATTGTTTTCGATGGGTTTAGGGAGACAAGGTTTTAGGGGTCTCAATGGGTTCATGGTTCATAGGTTTTAGTATAGTATATAGATCGAACACAAAGCCTGTTACAAGTGATTACACAAAATGATCATTTGATGTAACCACGCTTGCTCCGTTTCGCCCTCACTTGCGAGATACTAAGCACATATGTTGGAAAAATCATCTAAACACTACGCAGAAAATGCTTATGCTTAATATTACCTATATTTAGCATAGCTTTACTCTCTAATAATATATAGCGTATATTATGTTTAATTTGTAGCATAATTTTATCCTTATTACAAAGCTTTGTCAAAATTCGGCAGTATTAAGCTTTGTTAATAACAACTAACATTTAAGCATAATTATTGTGCTATATATATATTTTAATCTATGTAGCAAAAACAAAGCTAAAAATCCACTTAGTATGTAGCAATATTATACTTTTAAGATTTTTAGCATAAAATTGATTGTTTTAAAGTTTATGCTTACTTTATGTTAAATTTTAATTTCAGAGCTTCATTTAGCATGATTGTGGCAAAAATTGCGGACTTTACTAAAAAGTAGTATAAATTTTTAATTTTTAGCAAAGCTTAAGGACTGCAAGACAGTATAGTGGTGCTAGAAAATAAGCATGATAGTTCCAAATACCCTATATAAATATTTTTACTGATTATAACACTTTTACAGTATTTTTATTAAAACTTAGAAATCTTGATCTCGAATTTAGCATTTTTTCTCATTATGAAATCTATTTTTTAAGAAATTGCGTTGTAGGATCTACGGTAGTGGTAGGTAATGCTACACATATTTATTTATAAGTTAAGCTCATGAGACCTTTAGGTGCCAGATCTAGTATTATTAGAAACAATAACAGGCTGCCCCCAACTTAGGCTTAAAGTTTTATTATAATAGGTAATCCACGAATTGCACACCGTAAGCTATTGTACAGACCTTAAGAAAATATTGTCATGACATTATGTTATCGCAACCATAGCGCAATCAATAGCACAGGCTAAAATATTGCTGCTGGACTCATATTAAGGACTTTAGCTTAGGCGTAGTAAATTATATCGACAACGACTTAGCGTTAAAAGCGGCGCGCCTAAAAGTTAAGCCACAAATTATATGTTTGCCTGTTTATAATATTTATATTTTACGATGTATTTGAATAAATTGAAAGCCTTAATCGACTTTATGAGCGTATATACATATAATCAGATGCTTCTCGGAGACTGGTTAGAAATCAATTTATATACACATGTAATCGCGGTCCTCGTCTATGTCAAGTGAATCTGGCGAATCGATAGCTGAAATATGGAACAAAACGGCAAATGCAATAATTCCTAATATTGGATTTTGGTTTTTGATCAATAGGTGTTCAAGAGCGGAGTGACCCAATTGGTTTTGCCCGATTGATTGCTTGATTCATTGTTAGAATATAGTAACGAATTATGTTTGAACTATTTCATTAAAACTTTTTTAGCTACAAATGCTTTACGAGGCGTCCAAAGTAGAATGCATGGCATGCCGTTGTTGATAAACTATTAAGCCTTAGCTCCTTATATGAGACATACACTGACCCTAAGTCGAGACTTGACGCCCATCAAACCCCTCGCTCTATGCTTTTCTTTTTAACGATATAACATAGATCCTCGCCTGCGACGTCAAAGAGGTATGAATTTTGATTGCCATAGCTGTTACCACACTTATAGCTAAGTGGTGCTCAACTATATATTTTTAATACTAAAGAGCTCAGTGGCCAAATGGAAAGACAGGACGAACATCGCGACAGCTGCGATAATTTTCAAGTATCCAACTGGCAGCAGTTGCCCAGCACTAGTTCTTATGCCAGCCTGAAAATTTGAAATCGACTGAGTGGACTAAACACTATTAATGCATCGGCAGTAACACCATGATCGGAGCTGATGTTGGCCAGCAATCGGGAAAAATGTAAAAACCAGCTAATTGGTTTCTTACTTAAACAATTGTTCTTGGTTTCAAAGCCGGACAGCATTTATCTTGGAACAAATACACTATACCTAAATGCCATTCAGTAATACATTTATAACCAAACTTCTCTTTTCGGTAAACATTTATGTGAAAGATGCGGTGCCCAAGAACTTGATGAGTTTAGGTAACGATTATGACTCACAAGGCAACAAACGAATGTGACGTTCTGCGTGTAATTTTACATATGGGAAAAGTGTCACAGGTTTGTGCAGAATAGACTATGTCAACTTTTGGCATTAGACTTAATACTTTAGTTACTACAAATTGTGTCAATCCTTGACTCGACTCATATTGAGTCGAAGTTTAATTCTAGCTTATGGGTAAAAAAGGACCGATCCAACACTCCAAATTTGACTCAGCCTTTTTGGCAGTGCAGACTTCGATTCAGTACTAGTGTCGTCAAAGCTTAACCAATTCCCATACATATTGGTTTTCCTCACACAAAATTCCAATTTGACGATCCCAAGTTCTCCGTTTTAAAGTTACAAAATAATGTATGTTACCGACTTGAAAACTGGTTTGATATTTCAATAATTACTATTTTCCGTGTTTTCAAATTTCCTGATTTGGAAATTCTAACTCTATCAAATTAACGATTTTCTACATTTCCGCCTCTGCGCAATTTCACCCTTAGGTGCTGTGTATTATGGGTTGTTTAAGTTTTAATAAGTTGTGTGCAAAATGACTCTAAGTTGTCCAACAATTTCACGAGACGCACACGCCGCACAACTAGAAGAGTCGTGCGTGATTGCGAGGTTTGGAATGAACAGTCTGCGCTGATTATGGATTTTGTTCAATACAGTCTCCCGCAACTATAGCTAAAACACGCGCCAAAATTTAAATTGCTTATCTTGGTTCTGTCAATAATTGTACTTGTCCAAAATTTGAATTTACTTCCTCGGTAACAGTTAAAACTTAAATTTTTATCCGTTATAATATAAATCCTAAAATTAACCGCATAAATCAGTGCGATAGTACACTATAGTATGTCCTATATAGTCAGCTTAGACTAGGCAGATTATCCAGAGAGCTACACGCGGCTGCAAGGAAAACACGCATAGCTAGTTCGTGCTATATCGATGTGTCCTTTGAATCTACTTTGACAGCCGGACAAGACTAAGTCATGCTGTATCCAACTTATCGTAAACTACTCATTATGTGTTTAGAAAAAGGACACCTTAAGTGAGTGGTGCTTTAAATGGCTGCAATCACGAAATTTCGGCGGTGTAAGATTCATATATAAGTACATTTAGTTGAGGCTGACTCAGGGTTAGTATAGTGAACAGGGCATGGCATGCATTTCATTATGCCTCGCAATTCATATATGCTCATATTTATGTTGGCTCGCGTTTGCCTCGGAAGAAGGGCCGATCTCCCTGGCACAAAACTGGACCCGTGAGGCCCCACACCCCTCCCGCGAAGGCGTGCGGAAAACTTTGTCAAGAGTCGAGCTAAAACAGCACAACTTTTTGGGTAATGAGCACACATCGGGAGAAAATTGGCAAAACTCGAGGTCAAATTGACAAAAATAAAAAAAATTGAATACCAAAAAATTTCGAAAATGCATCCCTTTAACAGCCCCCTTCCTACCGAACTGCTGATTTACCTGGAGATGCCGGAGACATCCCTTACAATGTGCCCACTATCCTCACTTGGACTTCGTTCATGTATGGTTTAGTTAACTTAGTTTTACGTTTTCGAAATTCTCATTTTCTATTCCCCGTTATGCTTAGATTTGTATTTTTCAAAATTTCCCATTTGGCGAATTCCAGTTTTTACGTACAGCTACCGGGTTCCGAAATTGATGATTTACTATTTTTCAAGTCACTAAATTTACCGCTTTATCTATTTCTGAGTGCAAAATTTCGAGTTTATCAGATTCGTGATTTCCCAATGATTGCGTTTCCCAATACCCTTTCTTTACTACTGAACTTTCAGTTTCAGAATAATCTAATTTATTGCAGTATCCTATTTTACTATATTCAATATTCCAAGGTATGGTATCCCAATTGTCTGCGACTTTCCTACAATTATTTCCTGCAGACATGAAGTTTTTAGCTTGACTGTGGCTACTTCACAGAAGCCTATTTTTACCGTTACAGTTTAAGGAATAAAAACGTCTTTTTATGAGCTATTTATAAATTACCTTTTTGACTAGTGCTGCTAGCACAGTATCTAATATCTACCTTGCTGTATCTATCATGACGCCATGTTTTTATAAGCATGAAGTATCCATAAAATGAAAATGGTATCAGCGGCTCTCATTTGTCTATCGGTAACCTACTATTTACACAGCTTGGTCCTAAAGAGTGTGTTATAACAGAATGAACGATGACTCTTGTCTTGGTATCCTGTGCACCATCGAGTGTATATTTCCACTAGTGGTCACCATAATTCGCATTAACTCCTTTTTTTACGGAATAGCTGGCATTTCGTCTGGTGTTTAATAAACTACTGGCGGGACGACTACTCGCAACTGAGCCGTTTAGTTTATAGTTGTGGTCGCTAACCGCTGAATTATTGTCACTAAGATGTTTCTATGATCATCAAGAACCCGCACAACACCGACGATTAACAATTCACAGTCAGAAGCGACCTGCGCTATGAACTGGTTTAATGCACTACGTTGTATTGTTGTACCGTATTGTGCCAACTACGTGTAGTAAAGGGTTAAGCGTGTTGCAGAACACCTGTATCTTGGGATTTAAATTTGATATTGAAAACATTTGCGTTGCGAAAATCTCATCATATTCAGACGAGTTTTACAAATACTTTTCATGATAGGCGTCTTGTCTACAATTTTTTGGATTCCAGTGTAAGAAAACAAATCATATCAGTACGGTTTGCAAGTGAGTGCTGTGAATGTAGATTAGAACATTGAAATTATGCTGACATGCTGCCGTTACGGTTCTCTTAGATGAACCGCTTATATATCAAACGTGGTACACAACATATTTAGATATTCACATATTACTTTATTTTGTTCAATATGAAGCAGATATTTTCAATCTTGTAGCAGAATGTTGTATGCACACCGTTCTTTGTCAATTTAAATGCATTCGATCAGCATATATTGGTTTTTATTGTACTCATTAGTCTGCTACTACTGACCAACCTAGCACAAAAGTTTCGATAATTCGATTACAAAATGCACGATATGTTGGAAAGTATCATAATCGTCTTTTGCTATCTTCGCTTTTTAGTTGGTTTTCGTTTTCAAGGTGGATAACTCTTAAGCAGAATTGCCATAAGAAAACAAATTCTTTTTATTATACCCTTATTAAGTTACTTAGCTAGTATGGAAGCTTTATTCAAAGGAAAATGTTAACTCTCAGATGTGTCGGCAGTCCGCCAGGCTACATACGGCTTCCGGCTCCAAAACCCCTAATCGTCCCAAAACCCCTATTAAAACAAAATCCCAAAGTTTTTACAAAATTCATTTATTACCTAAGCCCTCCCTTTTTGTTTTATCTTCCTCTGTATTCCATTCAACTTACCTAATTTGCATAAACAGCATCCGTTCTTAACCTTAGCTAACCTTAAGTTAATCTTAATTTTCAATTTGTTTTAGTTAGGTTTTGTTATTTTGGGGTGCAGACGCAAAGAATTTTGTTGATTGTCGTAGTGGTTTTTTGGTTTGATCTCAAGTCGGGCTAAAGCCGAAGCGTAAAAAATCACGCTATAGGGGTTTGTTATTTAGTTTATTATTTCATTGGAATTACTTAGCTACCTTTTTGGTGGAAGCCCATAGATATTATGTCAGCATTGTTTTTGGTGTGTGTAAAGCGCATGTACATTTCTAATTGAGTTTTGGAGAAATGTTCATGGATTTTTCATACTTTTATGTCTTATTATTGGTGCTAAGAACGGTATGGGTAAATAATTAAGCACCAACTTAAGGTGTTCAAAGATTGCAACTTGGTTTATGAAACTTGTCCTTTTCGGTAAAATAACTGTATACTTAGGGCTCAAAGACTTCACAATTATGTATTTTAATCTTAACTAGTAATAACTTTAGTTATATGACATTCCCAAGTAAAATCTTAGGCAAATATCTAATAGTGCTAGTAATAACGTATCTGCTAGCAATAATTATTAAATATCGGCCTAGTGTAGCTATCCCTATTCCCAATTAACTTCGGCCAGCCATCCTGGGTCCGGAGGAAATTGAGAGAATAACGATAGTAGTGTGAGCTTATCGGCCTTCTTCGCGGCACGTTTCTTACCAGAACGTAACCGACATCTCCAATGGTGGCCAAAGGGGAAGAGGGTGACAACAGAGCGAGTTCGAGAGTTACCCGGAATATAAATAAAGTCAAGAAAGAGGAAAGGAGCCACCAAGGGATGCACCGGTCTACCAGCGGTCGGAGATACCCTTTGTCACGGAAGAAAAGTTGTGCGAGTTCCCAGTGGTAGACATGTCATTGTCCCGGGCAGGGATATCAAGGTTGTATCATCATATCACTATTCACCAAATAAGATGAATCGGCCGTGTGTAATGAGTAAGTTACGTTAAGCAACTGCCTGAGTGATTTAAGTGGAACATTAGTGTGGCTTATGTATTATTTGAATGGAATTATTTGGGGTACAAAAATATCAGAGAAAGAACTTGTTTATTTGAAGCAATAATTGTGTGTGTGGCCTGGCTTGATGTTGTGCACGCGGCACCTTTCAGCCATAGCGAATTTGAAATAATTTATTTTATGTAAGGCAAAATTTAGATAGCGAACTCGAATATCCATGCTACCAAAGATCATACCCTGGCAATGTCCACAAGACGAGCCCTGGGTAATGAATTTTAATACTAGGAAAAGCCTAAAGATTGGTTCAGGTAAATTTAAAACTAAATTTAAGTAATTTTGGTCAGCGTTGGCAAGCTCGAGTGATTATGCCATCTACGCTTAAGTATACCATGGCAAGTTCGCATAACGAGCCGTGGTATTAAGTTAAAAGAAAAATAGATTTTATAAAAAGTAGTTTTTGATTGTGAACTAGAGCTTTGTGAAGAATTGGTACGTTAACAATGTGAAGTTGCTCATATATGGTTTTAAGGAATGAAAACTTATCTTTAAACTACAGCGAGCTCGAGTGGCGAGTCTGTAGTATTTTGATAATTTGTTGTAAATTTTTATACAAAGCTTTTCTAGTATCTGTTGTGCCCGTGTAGGCTCATGTAGGATTTAACTTGAAGTTCTTCAAAAACTTTTGTTTGTGATCACTAACAAAATTTAATACTGTCACGGTGCGCCCGAGTAGGCTCGTGAACAGCCGAATTTAGATTGTCATCGAGTAATGTTAATGAATGAAATTGGTGTTTTTAATAATAACATATTGTTTGAGAAATCTGATTTGCAAAAGGTGTTCGAGTAACTGTTGATTACATTCACTAATTGTAATTTCCGATAAATGTTGAACGAGGAATACCTAAGGAATCTTACATTTACTTTTAGTTTTTATTTTATAGTTTGGCAGTATTTAGAGAGGAGTGAGCTGCATCAGCTCTGAAGGCATCCAAGCTCTGGCTTAACTCAGCAATGCGGCCCGAGTTCAGACAGGGTATGGAGCTAAGGTAACCGTTAGGTCCAAAGCTTAGGGGTTGTATACTAATACACTTGGGAATGTCTTGATATCGTTTAAGTATTAACCAAAGAGTAAAATGTATTACCTGTGTTGTTTGTAATACTAGTATGGTATGCAAGCAAATTGCACCAGGGCTTTAAAACTATTGTTATATACAAGTGACCTAAAAATTAAAGGTATGTACTGCCATGTCATTATAATCCAATAACGTAGCGGAACAAGGATGAGTCTGATGGTTGCCTAGCACCGTATAAGCAATTAACGTTAAGCTCCTAGGGGTCAAACTAGTGCTAGCGCTAGAGAGAATATCTACGTTGCTATAGGTGACCAGCACCTGAGTAGGGGAACACGCAAGCCTTACGTAATTGGAAATCGGCTCAGATTTGATTAACAATAACACCGGTTCGTTGGAAAATTTTAATACCCGTTGTTAAGCTGAAAATTTGTGAAACAAGTAAGTAACAAGATTAGTATTACAAGAAAAACTGTACAAGAAAGAAAACTTAACAATGTCTAGCCTTATGCACTAGAAATGTATCCAATAACAAGTATCAATGTATTGACAACGCGTTAGGACTAGCCTAGAACCCAAACAAGTCTTAGAAACTTAAAACAATTTTTATATTTTTATAGGTTTTTGAGCATACTCTAGAAAGTATATAAATCATAATTCGTAACCACCTAAGAAAATCGTAATAATCGCAAATCGGGAAAACCTGAAAAATCGTACAAAGTTTATGTGTTAGTGTGGACAGGACAAGTGACACAGGATGCCCCTGAATAGAACGTGGGTGTTGGACCATAACCGCCAAGCCCCCTAAGCGTAAAATTTCCCCGGCCTGCATGCTGGGTAACGCCTAGGCGAGGCTCGCGGGAAGACATAATTCCGGCAATTATGTCCCACCCTAGAGCATACTTACAACACTGCAGCCTTCGACGATAGAGCAGCCCATGGAAGACGGCCTGGTACCAACGGGTGGTAAAACGGTTCCGGAAAGGGAGAAAGACCAATCCCACCCAGAGGTTCCCGTTCAGGGGATGGGCTGCCCTTTTTCTGGTCTGCCTTATCCTGTACTAAGACTTACTATGCCTAGTAATCCCACCTCCACGGCAGGGACTCAGAAAAATATCGCAGGCAACCTCCTGCGGAGTCACTATATATATATTTTACACGGATATGAACCTATATGCGTGTGCGTATAGGAGAGGGAAAGAAGAAAGAAAGAAAAAAACACATTATATGTACCTACACCTATTCTTTTGCAGATTCCAGAAAGAAAACTGATAAAAGTCGCTATAAGTACACCCTACAAAGCTGACTAACACTCGTCGAGTGAAAGAACAATACCCACTATATCATACTAAATTACCAACAATGCCGGTATACTAGTAACAATTAATAATATCGACAACAAAAGGAAAAAAAACGAAAAATAGAAAATCGTGAAATATACAGATCTATATGAAAAACAACACGTCGTAGTATACATTCTCTACTACCTCAATAGATGCTAGCGCATGCGCAAAATATCCAGAAAAGCCAGCCGTCTACACCGCAGTAAACAAGTAGCTAACTAAATTTATTTAATAATAATTATTAAATTATTTACTTAGTATATAATTTCGAACAAATTTGGGGAAGTTTTAAAGTTGAAAATAGGGGTATTATTTGGTATCCCACAGGAGTTAGATAGTTTTTAGGGTAGGAATAGATGGTTAGAACTCCCTAGGATAGTTGGCGCCACCCTCATCATAGTATGAAGTTAGAAAAATCAGATATTAACATATTTATTCTTGAAAGGAAAATGATGAAAGTTGAGGGACACTATAGGTTAAGAAAAATAGAATTGTGGTACGATTAGAGTGCTCTTAACTTGGGGAAAAGATGAAATGTGGTCCAACGTTAGGATAGAAGTTGTTCCCGCTTAATGAGACCCGAGTATATTTATAAATTTGAAAATAAAGTGGAAAAGTTGGTTTTCGGATAAAATGTAGCATTATGTCAGGGTATAGAAGTAATGTATCACCAAATAGAGGTATTTAAGGGGTTCACCCGAGTGGAGATATGTGTCGCCTTACCGAGAATGGAATATAATATACCCCACCGTGAGAAATTAAGAAATTTGAGAAAGTTGTTTATCTAAACCAAAAGTAAAGGAATTTGTAAATTTGTAAATTTCGACCCATGTTTAGGAAATAATTGTCCCCGAAGTAGGAGTAAAATGGGGTAGTTGCGGTGGTTACCCAAGGTGCGGCCGCGTGCCATTCCACTCGGGAAACATAACCACCACCCCCTTTTGGGAAAGTTTTGAAAATGGAACAAATGTTGATATTTGGTGAAAATATTGAATATTATCAGATGTTAGTTTCAGATTAGTATTTTGAAATATAGGAACCATATAGCCCGAATAAAGAAAATCATGAGTCCCTATGCCCAAAATAGTGAGAAATATCTTGACAAGAGAGATTATAAAAGTCGCCCCTCTGGGAGAGTGAATATCTCCCCAGGGAAGGAAAATTAATCCATGTTAATTTTAAGGTTGAAGTTGAAATAGGTTTAAGTTGAAAGTTTAAGGTCTTGGGGAGAGAAAATACAAGGTTGGACCTGCCCAAAAGTTGACAAGTAGTTTGCCACTACTAGTCTGTTGTTGTTATATTGTTTTGTTTTCTTGGAGGTAGGGTTTGGTGGGGATTTTCTTATATTGGCTATCGGTACTTAAAAAAGGGGACGGGATTCGTCACAGAAAGATGGTGTGGTTCGAGGTGTGGCCAGTAGAATGCCGGTGGGACGTGTGACGTGGCGCGTGTCGGAGCTGAATTTCTTTTACGGCAGTGTATCTTCGTGCTTACGCGGCGCTCCGACCACCAGTGCCTACTATGATACACAAAAATATACACTCCATTATGATATCGGCCACCTAATAACCTCATACGTTAGTAGCTAGGGTGCACGAGCCCGGTCTCTAGCAAACTAGAATAATGGTGATACACGCTCTTAGCTGCTTCAACTCAAGCGTTATACCTCTGGATGTAGCAGCTCATCAAGCTAATAATCCTGCTTTATTCCGCTCTTTCCAATATGCCAACAACAGCCAGTTAGGAATAACTGTTTACTCGCTATTTCAACGTAATGCCGCTTCGTAATGGTATACTCTAACGATGCAATCCTCGAGCAACAGTGCGCGGACACAATTACGTTATCTTACGTTACGGT
>JASANE010013304.1:0-33916 GCA_030248225.1 Trileptium ribeirensis
TTGTCGAGCAATCGTTTCAATACTGCTACGGTAGCACACCAAAAATATTCAGCGGATTCGCTGCTATGGTAGCCCAAGTCGCCACCCCTAATTTTCACGTTGTGGATCGGGATTACACACCATTTATATGTTCGCTTATAATTTTTCAGGCTTACTTTTAATTTCAGGCTGTTTTATTACGCAATACTGCTAGTATCTCACAAGCGAGGAGCCAACGTGGTTGTATTTTTAGGCTATTAGTTTTTTAATCACCTGTAACTGACTGTGTTTGGTGAATATACCATCCTAAAACTATTTTGAATTGTAAAAACTACAGATTCTTAAATTGCAGCAGACAAAACACCGTTCACTGTCAAATGCTGCAGCCTGTGTGTTCTTTGCCATCCATACGTAAACGAAGAAATTTATGAGCGATTTTTAACAGCAACATAGATCACGAAACAATACTCCGAACTAATCTCAAATGAAATGTGATACAATTTAAAAATATTTTAGAATACCATCACGTCTATGTGCAGCTCAAACACTTGTGTATGTCCAGTGCGACCAGTATGGTATGTTCTTTGATAAAGTAAAACGCTGACGTTTATATTATTAAGTATAAGATGCATGCGGATGTCTCAAAATGAGCAACCGGTATACTCCTTGTTTCTCTTGTTGTTTCTAACTTATAATTATATTTTTTATATTTTCTCTGACAAAAGGAAAACTTTATCAGATAAGGTTTGTCTTGGAGCAGGAGAATTAGATGCACGTGTCCTTCAGGTGGTGACACACGATTAATAACCAAGAACACACTCCGACATTACGGTACCGTGATTTTCATAGAGCGTTAGGATCTACATCGTTTTTGTTCATAGCACGTACAAGCAATTATAAAAGCTAAATGTTTCTTATTTAGTCAAGTCGCCTGTGTTAGCACAAACATTGTATATCAGTGGGTCTTAGGGGCAAAATTTTGTGAGTCAGTTTATCTGTGTTAGAGGTTTTTGAATAGTACTAAATGTAGTGTAGCTATTTTCTAAATAACCGCAACAACCCTGTGTATTACTAAAATATTGCACAATGTAATTTTGTTAAAACCTACAGATTCGTGTATCAATCCATGATAGACTACTATATTATTTGTATGACATTATTTAATCAGTGGCTACGCCTTGTAAAATTAGTGCCCCAGTTGGACGTGTGCAGAAGTGTTGGATTAGCGATATCGGTTTAATTCATTATAGCTTCGAATACAAATGGTAGAAAAATGAAACCCTAAATAAATACACTACACAAAAGAGCTCTTGATATATTTATACAAACGAGATATGAAATTGTTTTGAACGATCCTCATTTTTCTAAAGAATTTTGGGCAGACTGAAATATGGAGAAAGACAGTGGTCAATGAGATATAGGTACATAATGGTACGAGATGATAAGATTGATAATACCCACCATAATGAATCGGTACACTTCTCTTAAACCATGAAACTATCTGCATCACTGATTAAAATTAATTTCGGATTATATTTAATCTGAATGTTTTTGTCGCTGAGTCTTGAAAATGTAAGTAATATTATCTTTAAGTAATCTTTAAAATATCTGAACTTGTCCGCAAAATGTTTTAGAATTACAAGCGAGTTTGACGTTACATCGCAAACACATAGGTACGCGTGGATTTAGTGAGAGATTATGTTCTCATATTTCTTCTCAAAGAATAAAAGTGTCACTCAATTTCCAAGAAGCGTTGTAAAATTATTTTGGCTGAAAATAAGGTACACTTGTGTGTATATACGAAAAAAAATTTAGTTAAACTTTCGACAAAATACTAATTTGATTATATAATGTGAGTTATGTTTGGTAAGTTGTTGCGATAAATTCTAAAGGCGACAAACTTTCGATTTCATATCTTCAAACAAAGTTTGTTTTCATTGAATATATGTATGTGTCTGAGGAAAACTAAACTAGTCGGTTGGCATAGTACGCCATGTTTCAGACATTGGATGAAATGTTCAGATTAATGAAATGACATTTCTGCTTGGAAACATGAAGCCCATGAAGTGGTACAGAATATGTTTTGACCAGGACCACTGAAATTAACTATTAAAATAAGTAGGTGATAGCTATGTAACGAGCGGAGCGGTATTAAAAACAAAAGTTCAACATTCGATCCAAAAAAGCTTTCTCTTGTTTTTAACACACATTATTTTAGCCCCAAAATGTTAGTTTTCGTTGTACCACGGAACCACTAGAACCTTAGTTCATAAAACCCAATGTGTGCTATTGATAGAATCTTATATTACTCCTTTGTGGAGGAATATTAAACTTATATATGTGATACGTAAATGCCTTCTAGAATGCGGAAAAATGCCATATTTTTTGACAACGGCTAGAACAGCCGCCGGGCGTAGTCCTCGACGACGACGTATAATTGGCGGACAAATTTCAGGCAAGCACGACTGGCCTAGCTTAGGAGTGCTGTTTCATCCACACAAAAAATGGGCTTGTACCGGAACTATTATCGCGCCGTTTTGGGTTTTAACGTCAGCCCAATGCGTGCGACGCACGTAAGTCGAATTGCTTGGTTGGCTTTAGATTGTAGTGCAAATGCTTACGGTGCATCTGTAACATAAACTATTGTTTGCTCTTTAACACGTGGGTTTTCTGAGAACTCCCTGGCCTCTCCAACACGAAAATAGTCAATATTAGATATATAGTGTGGCAATTTTGCCTTAGCTCGACAAGACGACATTTAGCATTCACAAAGAGTTGTGTGTTGTCGCTGCGCATTGTGGCAAAATTTTTTTGGAAAAAGTGCTACAAAAACTGTGTCGCTTTAAAAAAGTGCCACAGAGGTTGTCTCACTTTTAGGAAAACTGCTACAGAAACTGTGTTACTTTCAGAAAAACTGCTAAAGAAACTGTATTACTTTTAGAAAACTGCTATAGAAAATGTGTCACTTTTAGAAAAACTGCTACATAAACTGTGTCACTTTTAGAAAAACTGCTACAGGAGCTGTGTGACTTGTAGAGAAACTACTACAGAAACTATGTCACTTTTATAAAAGTTGCTACAAAAACTGTGTCAGAAGCTTCTGTAACTGCTATAAAAACATATAGGGCATCTTTTTAAAATATGTAGGTTTATTTCCGAAGCAGTAGTCACTGTAGATATTGATAAAAGGGTCCTTACAATGGCACATGTGGTAAAATCAAAGTTAAGTCTAACCTTAATGATAGTTTGGGTATACTTTAGGGCTCTTAAATAGGCAATGGGGTCTACGGCGCCCTAGTGTTTGTCCAAAGTTCCATCAGCTTAACTTCAAGCCAGCAAACAAAGTACTTCCAATCCAAACACCGTCACATAGGCTTTGTATCAAATAAGATCATATAGCCTTCCTGAATGCTGCTGGTGTTCATAACTCGGCACCAAATGGTGGGATTGATATTACTAAAGCGCTAGAATGTTAATCTCGAGTAAATGACTTTAAGTTATCTATGTGATTTTTTCTCTAACTAATAATACAAAACAAACTTATCGTACAACAAACTGGCGATGAGTAAGGTCTAATACACCAAAGTCCATAAAACCGCATATCCTTAATCTTTATAGCATACATGCTGACTCTCCTTTGTCTCAGAGGGAGCATGGCTGGGGGGTGAGATATTTTCGCTGTAGAAGTCCTCGGGGAGATCTTCCAGGTCTGAAAAAAGTTTACGACCTTTCGCCGAGGACCCATTTTTGCCGATTTTACCCCTATTGTCTTAATTTTGACACAAAAGTTACCAAATTTTCCTAAAAACCCGCGTGTGGTCTGGCGAGGCGGGGAGGTAGACCAGGACATTGTGTGGCCTTACCAGTTTCGGCATCTATGCCTTACAGTTTCCTGAACGAGACTTGTTTGCTATAGTTATCTGTATGGCAATTTAGTGTCTTACATCTCTTTGTAAAAATTAAAGCGCTATAGGAATTGTTTTATTGTAAAATAATCCCATGCAGACAAGTTATTCATTGGCAGCAAATCATTGGAAGAGGTTCAACTATCAATGAAATACAAAATCCAGAACTTATTGCTGCTAGTAAAATGATAACACAGCTTTATCTCCTAAGTCTGCATTCACGTAAAATTTTCACATAATACCAACTATTGCAAATATCGACAGGTGCATACCATAGGGTATAGGCATCCATACGGAAATTTTTGCAAAATGTGCTACGCCAATTTTGAAACTAAAACCTTCGGTCTCGGGATCTTCATCGGGATATAGGTACATTTGCTATCTTCTACTGATGTGAAATAGTGAGATTAATATATACAAGAAATATATATTAAGTGCTGCTTCTGGGCAGCAGGAGTTGGATTTTATAAACAAAAACTATCTGGTAGAAATTTACCTCCATACCTGAAAATCGTTGTTCGTTTTATGCTGACGGTCTCCGATTCTATGGCTGCGGCACAACGCAGTCAAAGCTTAAATTGACCAAAACGATACTGCAATAAACTATGGACTAAGCGGCTACCAGGTTTCGTCCCTTGCTATCATGTCACTAGAAAGTGCTGTGGCTCGTTCTATCAAATACGGGAACGTCAAGGGCCGCCACACTTGTGGTTTGCAAACTCCGGTCAACTTTGCTTCGCACTGTTTAGGACTCACTCAAAGCTCAAACTACAAGCTACAGTTCATGCCCAGTCAAAAACCGTTTTGACCCAACCCTGTAGCGTATATTATGACAATAGTAGCACATAATTTACAGCTACGCAGAGAATGAATTAAATACCCATATAGCTCTAGCGGTTGTAGGGATAATGCCGGTTTCGTGTATTTTGGGTCCCATGCGCCCATTTAAAACAAGTTTTGAGCCAAATCCTACATTCTAAAATAGCCGCACAGCGAAGCAATGTACTTTTTTGCTAACCAAAAAACCAAATTTTGCTCCCATAGCAGTTGTCGAGATACAATAAATAACGAGAGTTTTAGGCCCGTTCGTGATTCCACCCGAGCATTTTCAGGCCGCTTTCCGAGAGCAAGCTGTTGGAATCGGGCTTCCAGACCAACTAAAGGTACAATTATGGGTTTCAAGCTTTCAAATAAGCTATAACGCGAATTAATCCGTCCAGCCGAAGTTGAGTTATACGTACCATCCTAAAAACCCATAACTGAGATTGTCGAATTTCACTGCTATACGGTCAGGAACAGTTCTTCGCTAACCGACCTATATCAGAATTTAGATATATTATTCATCGAGTTGTGTTTTGTTTTAGAGACATATCACCAATACCTTGGAAATTTATCGCCGGCAGTGGTGAGCAAACAAGTGACCGGTACGATACTAGCTTGAGCAAAAATATATATAACTATGCCGCTCATGGCATTACTGCGACTTCCGTTGAGCGCTTTGTTGAGCATCCTTTATATAAACTCAGATCCACTTTGGCCGACTTCGATATCATGCTTGTACTACTGCGGGAGCCGCTACAGTTTCAGGCGCAATATGACTCTGGTAATACAGATGTCCCATCCAATAGGCAACACACCAGTGGTGGGGCAGGTATGACACTACCAGTTTTTAGAAGCAAAGTTAACAATGATGTCGAAAGTATTAAAAATCGAACCCGAATTTCAAGGCAACAATCAATGAAAGTGATATCGCCAATATGTTTGCCGCAACATCCGACTGCGCCTGGATCGTGGTGTTTCACACCAGGATGGGGATATACGATGCCCGGAGGTTTGTGTACATATGACAAATGTAATATATTTCAATTGTAAGGGTACGCATGTCTTCGGTTTTTCCAAGACTGTATATCAGTAGTAAGCTATTACAGTATTTATATATATATATACATGATGTTCGATTTAAATTCCTGGTTTTGAATTTAATTTGTTGTATCGTTGTATTAGTTTTTGTTTTCGCACTCCTAACAATTTATTACATGTAATACCGACGCTATAACGTAATATATTACTTTGTACGCATAGCTTTATGGATCGGCATAAAGACTAATGATTAATTATAAACATCGTAACATAACGATTACATGCGAAACGATGTATCAGATATTTGGCTCATTTCTTGTCAGATTTAAGTCAAGCTATGGTCGATTTGACCTAGTAATGCAACCAGACCGGTTCGAAACTCGGAATGGGACACGATTAAGTTACAAATAGCTCAATGAATCAATAATATAATTTAGCGGTTACTCTTACTTTCTTTCAGCTTAGCTTTTCCAAGGCACACGTTTTTTGCAAAACATATTAAAACCAAAACCAATAATCAGCGCTGACAGCGGTTTTCAGCAGAAATATTTAAATATTTATTACTGCTTACATTACAGTTTCGGTTACAATATTGCAATTAGCATAGATTTTTATGTTCCTTTTTTCAGCTTTACTGTAAATAGCACCGTGCAAATAGCTCCATGTGTTGCAGCATAGCGGTAACAGTCAAGTAACATATGGCTTGGTGTTTCTGATGGTCCAGTTAAAACTACCCCAGCACACGAAGTTGCTAGAAAGTAATCGAATACTGATTTATGACACTAATATGAAATTTATAAAAGATAAATTTATTTGTAGGTTATCATGTAAACAAACTGCTCAAACACGTAGATATGGGAGTATGGTTGCCACAAGCGTGCAATTCTTCAGACCATTTTGACGGCGCAATCACATCTCGAATGTTATGCGCTGGGAATCAAATTTATAATTGGGGTCCATGCTTTGTAAGTGATATTATAGTTATTATCTACTGAACTGTGATATATTGATGACACTTTTTGTAACATTTTTTGCACTAAGATATGATTATTTGCTGCTTTTACGTTTCTGATATACGGAAAGATTGCTTTTCCAGCACGTGCTATAATTATATCAGAATGTCGCGGGTGACGGTTGGCACTGAACTGAACCGGCCAGCAGACGGCCGATATAGGCATGGGCATCGGGTAGTAAATCGCTACGTGAATACAATGACACCCAACCCGACTAAACTACCCAGGTACCCGATGCCGACACTGACTTTGATAGTTCTTCTTAGCCGCAGTACCTAACTACATTTACGCATCTGCGACGTTCAAACTAGGCACCCAAACCTACAAATAAGACTTGTAGGTTGCGATGGAGTCCAGGTAAAACAATTACTCCTACCCGCGTGGTGACATGCACACGGTGTCTAAGGAAAATGGTGCGAAGAATCACCAGTGGTCAAATACTTAGTGGGGGCTCAGCCATGCAGCCATATGATAAGAAAAGTTCTGAAATAGGAAGGTTAGTGGTGCCATTATGAAAATGTAGCAATTGCCAGCGGTTGGGTGTTTTTCATGATAACGCTGCGTGATTTCGGGATAAGTAAGCTCTGTTATTTTAATCGAGTACACAGTAAAAGAGTTTTGGGCTGTAGAAAAAGATAACTAGGTTTGGTTTTCCAAAGTGAAAGCAACAATGAATTCTTCAATCTCCGCGCTTGTGTAGTTATCACCTCTATACAAACTTTATAGTGTGTAAGAGTTTGGATTTCAGTTGGGGTGATAGTGATAACAAGATAACCAAAACCAAAACTAAACCTAAGCCATAAATAAATATAGCATCCAGTTTTGCATGCTTAAAAACAACCTATAGGCTTGCTGAATCCTATACAAAATAATAGATTTAGAGATAAACACTTAAAATAATTTCAATTTTGATAAAAAGCTTTTGTATGGCACAAAAAATTCATGAGCGCGAGATGTGCTAAGATAATAGCAGCGATTACTATAGCAATCCATTAGATTGTTACCCTTACGGTTATGTTATTTGGTTTGAAAAGGCAGCTTCAGGTAAAATGGGCGTCCGGTGTTGACTACTCGACCCCTCACTGCGATAAAAGATTTGTGATATCTTAGTCCTATATAAATACCGTAGCTCTGATTGAAGTCAAATCTCAGTATTCCGATCCGGAAACTATAGCATTTTATCTATATCCCTGAGAGTTAGATTAGAATTTAAACTTTCTCCTGTATGATTATTCTAGCTCGTTCGCGAAATGATTTATAGCTGACAAAATAGAGTGTTCATGTACATTTTTAATTGTCAGCCAGTCATGCACGCGTTTTATGTTTACTGGTTATTGCAACAATAAGCAGTTCCTTTCTTAGCAGTTAATACTTAACATTAAGGAAATTTTTGAAATTGTGAAATTATTCCTTCATATATAAGAAATTACCCCTGGAATATAAATACGAAAACCGTAGGAAGTATTTCCGAAACCAAATCACTACTGAATTATGCAGTACTATAATTTCCTTAGAATTAAGACAATTTTTAGGTCTTTATTCCTATATATGAAAACATTTTTTCCTTATGATAATAATAGAAATAATTTCCAAACTAAATTTATGGAACAATTACCTACACATAAAGGAAATTTTTTATGAAAATAAGTAATATTATTCTATCTATATCGGGTAGAAAAATTTCTCAAATATATAGGAAAATGTTTCGTTTTAAATACTGATTTACTTTCTGGTGTTAATGGTGAACATTATATCTGCCAAGAGGGGTGAAATGGTTGATTTTAAATCTAATTAGTACCTTTAATATTGAAAAATGTTTTTAGGATCACAGCGATTATGTTACGTTTATCTTAAACATTCATTCTACTTATCAATCATGCAAATTATGAGGCTATGAGCTGCGTACAACACGTATCGAGGTTATAGCATAACCAAGAGGGTGCAATCCGCGTAGTTTGACTCACATTGATTCAAGATAGAGTTAAACACTTAAAGCTAAACTCAGTTAGGACTAAAGCAAGGGCAGGACCAATAGTCAAAATTTGACTCAACGTTTTTACTGTGTATAACGAATAACGCGTATTTAGGTTTTCCATATCACCTAAACAGATCTATACATGCATAATTTTTTGTTATTTAGTCATTTAGTTTCTGGATAACAATTCTGAATACGCAATTAATTTTTTTATCATTCGACTGCCAGATTCAACTGTTGCGGCCTTCATAAGTGAGAACCCACCCTCCAAGTTTAAACGTAGGCAAATACAAAAACATTACTTAAATCTAGGAAAAGAAATTTGTACAAATTGTATCCAATGCTTTATAAACTTCTGACAAACCACTGATATTTGTAGACATCTAGTGGCCAACTATTTACCTTCAAGGTTGGATATAACTTAATATAAAAGTTGTATTTTGCAGAGATCGGCCATGAGTTCTTTAGTTTCTTGTTACCTGTTTGCTCATATTCTCCCGTAAATTCTAGAATTTAAAATTTAGTACTTAGCTGCTACATTGGTTATTGCGGTTTCGTTTTATTTTTTGAAATTCAAACTTTTAAATGTGTTAATATGGGAGAGTCCGATTATTGGTACAAGTGTACATACTTGTGAGACACATATCGGTGCAAATATCTTTAGCCTATATAATTAATAGAAATTCGTGCCCTTACCTTATTAGGAGAAACGCTGTGTCCAGATTAAAATTCCTGGCTTGAAAGTAACTTCTTGTGACGCATGTATACAATTGCATATTCATATATATACTGCGAACTTCTAGTTCCATAATATTGCATTTGGGTTACCTATAATTATTAACTTAAGATTTTCAGTAAGGCGCCGGAAAATGTATTCTAGGTAACATTCAAAACACCCAATACCCGTGTACCCGATTACTTTATCCAAGTACCCCACGTCGGTTGGCGGGTACGAATGCTTACGCTTAGGCTGAAAGGCTGGACAGCGGCCAATAGACTGCTGACTGCCAAGAAGTTTCTCTAATTACGATACGAATTTAATATTCACAACTGCGTCTTCAGCTGTTGTTCGAAAATTTGCACTTTTTGCATAGAAATTTTTGCACGGCGTACAATGCGACGAGAAAAATTCCGAATCCTACACCTAGGCAGGGCAGACTATAGCAAGACTACATTTAGTGCTAGGCAACTTAAATATCATAAGTCGGTACTAGACGGTACAAAAAGCGACAATCCATAACCGAGGACCAACGGCTTTCACGACAGAGCAAGAAAAACCGACGGCCGCGATAATGTTCAGCCATTAACCCTCACGAGCTACGATACTTATTTAAACGCAAAACGTTCGCGAGATTAGAGCGCGATTTATTAAAAGGAAACCGCCCTACCCGATTTTACGATATGCTATGTGAGATAGAATTTTAAGTATCACCAAAGAATGCATAATGTGCTGTTTTAAACACTTACGTCACCTCAGGTGAAGCTATTTTTACGATTGCAAGATATCTCTCTAAATGTATCCGTATTTCATTACTAATCATTTTAATCTGCTACTAAAGTAAATAGAAATAACAGTACTAGTTGCCTTGCGATATAGGCATTGCAACAAATTAGAAACACGATTTTGTGGCACTAAGATATCTCGCACGTATTTCGTAAACTCTATAACGGTTGATCGGTCCCATATTTAATTTGACGAATGCAATATATAGAACGACGAAGGCTCGCCGCTACTATGTCAAAGCTCAGTGACCAACACATGGTACGTCGCTGGCATTTTGACTTATCAGAACTGTGGAGCGTACCGCCAGCATCCGTCTGTCTTTGCCGACGTCTTTGCTCTAAGCAAGTGGATTCGAAATGTCGTTGGAATGAATGAAAATTGATATATAGATAATTGTTTTTGCTCAAGTATCTAGATAATGTGATAACATGTGCAGCTGCTTTTCATTGTTGATACGTTATAATAAACCAGTATATATATTATGTCACACAATAGCTCCTATTTTGACTTCGAATTTGTACTTTTTCAAGGGAGTGATGACCGATTTGCAAAGACTTACATTGAGCAACAATTTCTTGGCAAATAATCAGCTGCTTTCCCGAATTTATATCATGTACCGATGTTATTCTGACACAGTTTCATATAAATAAATTATATGAAATGCTAAATTTCATTTACGCGTAATAAGGCAATCATTTGGCGTTTTCCTAGTCCTTGGTATGTCAAATTTGAACCTAAAAATAATCAAACTGTACTTCTATTAATATACAACTGCAATTTGACTGACGCTTACCGTTGACATTATTCAAATTGTTGCTGAGAGCTGTACTCATTAAACATCCGTTATGCCGTTCTCAAAACACTAAGCCTTAGGTAAGGTAGGCATCTGAGCTTACAGTAAACCCAAATATAGTTTTGATAACGCCGACTATCCCCTAAGCGTTTAATGATATAACGTCCGCTCATAAAGGTGATATGGGACCTAGTGCAGAGAGGCGTGGGCAAGCGGATTCAGAGTTGTTCTTTTCGCCTATTTTTTGGCTGGCGCTACCTCAGGTAAAGCTGCAAAAACTTTATTTTGAAATAGCGACAGTTTGATTGATCTATTAAGTTGAACCCATTAAAGCGTGGGTGCTAGCTCGCTAGATGCTCATGAGTGTCTAACGCCTAAAGTGCCAAACACACAACCCTACTATTTCATGTACCGTCTGTGAGTAATTTTGCTTTATATATTTGCTGTAAAAAGTGAATTGTTTTGCGCCGAAGAAAGCCTGTAGCGAAAGTGGCACGGCTTTTGGAATTTTAAGCGACGCTAAAAAATATTCTTTTGGAAATTTGTACCCTGACCTCGAATACGACACTAGAAAAATTTCATGTTAAAGCGGACATCAGTGTGCTACTGCCATCCATATACAATCCCGACGCTACACTCAGTATTTTTTCGAATTATACATATTATTTTGAATTTATTTTGTATTTTCATTTCTATTATTTGAGCTCCTAGACTTTTGCTTTTGTTATTTGTGTCCCGCAGGACTTTTAGCTGAAGCACATCACCGTTGCATA
This sequence comes from Trileptium ribeirensis, assembly GCA_030248225.1. Lineage (NCBI taxonomy): Eukaryota > Metazoa > Nematoda > Enoplea > Enoplida > Thoracostomopsidae > Trileptium > Trileptium ribeirensis. The sequence goes on from JASANE010013304.1 coordinate 11,803, forward strand.
TTTCTGCCAAGTAAGGGAACGTCTTTGTTGTCATTTTTCGATATTTAACTTTGTTTGACGAATGTTGGAGCACAGCTAGCAACGGCATTATACCCACTCGCACAGATTGTGCTTTTGCAAAATTTGAAAATCCTAAGTATTCTGACAGCTTAGTGCCAGTGTCGCGCCGTATCGGGCTTCAGGAAGTGCCTATTTATTCCGGGGCAAAGTTGTTACATTGATATTGTTTCAATGATATGTACTTTGCAAAATATATCAATTTGTACTTTCTAGGCGGAGCCTATCTGTTCTAATAGTTAGTAATAACGCACACCGCCAAAGCAAAAGTTAATTGATTAATACAATTTTGTTGGACGGCACGAGGTATAACTTGGTTGTGCCACCCTGAGACATGACCTAACATAGTATCAAGGCACAACGGAACTGGGTAATGTGTGTCATCGTGCTACACTGAGCCGGAGAAAAACTGGAGTACTAGTAGACTAATTTCAAAAGAAAGTTATATTGTACGGCTATACGTGCGTAACGGTTCGTACCTATCTACTCTATACACAAAAGCGCCTCAAGCTGCAATTTACTAAAGGTACCCTGCATTATTGGTTGTTGTATAATGCGTGAGTAGACTTAAAGTGACCCCGGCAACCATCCTATAATGTCATTAACGATATCGAATCGCAAACCCTTGTTACGGAAACAGGCTTAATTTCATTCCATTTTTCGCTAGCTGAAAATTGGCAAAATCAAATTCAAGTGCCAGAAACTAGACTTTGTGTTCGAACAGAATTTTGACCATCTCAGTTTGCAGAAATTCTGTTCCCTAATGTATTATCATTTAAATTTGGATTATACAGTATTCGCGAACAAATTTAATGCAAAAGTGACGTCACAATCAAATCGACAAATTTGCGTTCTCAAACATTTGGGTAATTTTACTTCAGTTTTCGCGAACACAAAATGGTTAGATTTGAATCGCGAGCGCTGAGTTCGTGAACAGTTTTACGTGAATTTCAATTGACCAAAAAGCGTTCCGTAACAAATTTTATCCAAAAATCAAAATAGGATGGTTGCCGGGGTCATTTTATGTTTAGTCGCGCATAACTGTTTGTTGTTTACCATCTATGTAATACATTTATTGTGTGTTTACGGTCTATATTGTTATGAAATGCTATACACAAAAGTATATGTATTGTATATGTATATATCTGTACGAAATGTGTAATTACGTGTGAACATGTTTATGAATTTGTGTATATCGGAACCTAGTATTTGTATGCAGTACCTTCTGTCATGTGTCTACGTTTGTATGCTGCGCACTTAATATATATTTGCTTGCGTGTTGGATTTTTTGTACAATGTGCAATAGAATTTTAGGACTTAGCTAATTTTAAGAGAGTTTTACAGGACAAACGAATTTAGAAAGGTTTTATGTGAGTCTAGGCCATAAGTTGGGTTGGGTGCCCTAAGCATTAGGCCTACATTAGCGGATAAGTGTATGTGTATCTGCTCGCCAATATCAAACTGGGTGGGAAACCAATATCAAACTGGAGGGGAGTACCAATATCAAACTAGAGGGGGCATCAGTATCAAACTAGAGGTGCACCAATATCAGACTGGAGGGGGCACCAATATCAAACTGGAGGAAGGCACCAATAGCAACAAGGGGCACTGATATCAAAACGGAGGGGGCACCAATATCAAACTGAAGGATGGCACCAATATCAAACTGGAGGGGGCACCAATATCAAACTGGAGGATACACCAATATCAAACTGGAGGGGCACCAATATCAAACTGGAGGAGACGCCAATATCAAACTGGAGGGGGCACCAATATCAAACTTGAAGGGACACCAATATCAAACTGGAGGAGGGCACCAGTATCAAACCAGAGGGTGCACCAATATCAAACTGGAGGCGGGCAGTAATACTAAACTGGAGGGGACATTAATGTGAAACTAGAGGAGGCAACAATAGCAAACTAGCGGAGGCACCAATATCAAACTAAAGGAGGGCACCAATATTAAACTGGAGGGGGCACAAATATCAAACTAGAGGCAGGCACTAATACTAAACTGGAGGAGGACATTAATATCAAACTGGACGGCGCACCAATATCAAACTGGAGTAGACACCAAAATCAAACTGGAGGGGGCACCAATATCAATAAACTGGAGGGGCACCAATATCGAACTGAAGGGGCACCATTATCAAATTGGAGGAGGGCACCAGTATCAAACTAGAGGGTGCACCAATATCAGACTGTAGTGGGCACCAATATCAAAATGGAGAGAAGCATCAATATCAAACTGGAGGAAGGCACCAATATCAACAAGGGGCACCGATATCAAAACGGAGGGGGCACCAATATGAAACTGAAGGATGGCACCAATATCAAACTGGAGGGGGTACAAATATCAAACAGGGGGTTACCAATATCAAACTTGAGGGGGCACCAATATCAAACTGGAGGGGGCACCAGTATCAAACTGGAGGGAGCACCAATATCAAACTGGAGGAGACACTAATATCAAACTGGAGGGGGCACCAATATCAAACTGGAGGGTGCACCAATATCAAACTGGAGGAGACACTAATATCAAACTGGAGGGGGCACCAATATCAAACTTGAAGCAGCACCAATATCAAACTGGAGGGGGCACCAATATTAAACTAGAGGGGGCACCAATAGCAAACTAGCGGAGGCACCAATATCAAACTAAAGGAGGGCACCAATATTAAACTGGAGGGGGACAAATATCAAACTGGAGGCGGGCACTAATACTAAACTGGAGGGGGACATTAATATCAAACTGGAGGGAGCACCAATATCAAACAGGAGTAGACACCAATATCAAACTGGAGGGGGCACCAATATCAAACTGTAGGGGCACCAATATCAAACTGAAGGGGCACCATTATCAAATTAGAAGGGGGCACCAATATCAAACTATAGGGGGCACCAATATCAAACTGGAAGGAGCACCAATATCAAACTGGAGGAGACACCAATATCAAACTTGAGGGGGCACCAATATCAAACTCGAAGGGGCACAAGTACCAAACTGGAGGGGGCACCAATAACAAACTGGCAGAGGCACCAGTATCAAACTGACGGAGGCACCAATACCAAACTGGAGGGGGAAACCAATATCAAACTGGAAGGAGCACCAATATCTAACTGGAGGAGACACCAATATCGCACTGGAGGGGGTACCAATATCAAACTTGAAGGGGACACCACTATCAAACCGTAGGGAGAATAAATATCAAACTGGAGGAGGAACAAATATCAAACTGGAGTTGGGCACCAATATTAAACGTGAGGAGGACCAATATCCAGCTAGAGGGGGACCAATATCAAACTGGAAGGGCCACCAATATCAAACTGGAGGGGTATCAATATCAAACTGGCGGAGGCACCAATAACAAACTGAAGGGCGGCACTAATATTAAACTGGAGGGCGGACAAATAACAAATTGGCGGGCACCAATATCAAACTGGAGGAGGGCACCAATATAAAACTCGAGGGGTCGCCAATATCAAACTGGGTGGGAAACCAATATCAAACTGGAGGGGAGTACCAATATTAAACTGGAGTGGGCACCAATATCAAACTAGAGGGGGCAGCAATATCAAACTAAAGGGGGCACTAATATCAAACTGTAGAGGGGCACCAATATCAAACTGGTGTCGGGCACCAATATCAAACTGGAGGGGGCACCAATATCAAACTGGAGGGTGGCACCAATATCAAACTGAAGGGGCACCAATATCAAACTGGAGGGGGCACCAATATCAAACTAGAGGGGGCACCAATATCAAACTGGAGGGGGCACCAATATCAAACTGGAGGGGCACCAATATCAAACTGGAGGAGCTCCAATATCAAACTGGAGGGGCACCAATATCAAACTGGAGGAGACACCAACATAAAACTGGAGCGGGCACCAATATCAAACTGGAGGGTGGACCAATATCAAACTGGAGGAGGGCACCAATATTAAACTATAGGAGGCACCGATATCAAACTGGAGGAGAGCACCAATACTGGAAACTGGAGGGACATCAATATCAAACTAGAGGAGGCAACAAAATCAAACTGGAGGGGCACCAATATCAATCTGTAGAGGAGGGCACCAATATCAAACTGGAGGGGGCACCAATATCAAACTGGAGGGGCACCAATATCAAACTGGAGGGGCACCAATATCAAACTGGAGGGGGCACCAATATCAAACTGGAAGGGGACACCAATATCAAACTGGAGGGGGCACCAATATCAAACTGGATGGGGCACCAATATCAAACTGGAGGGGGCACCAATATCAAATTGGAGGAGGCACCAATATCAAACTGGAGGGGCACCAATATCAAACTTGAGGGTGCACCAATATCAAACTGCAGGGGAGCACCAAGGTCAAACTTGAGGGGCACCAATATCAAACAAGAGGGGCACCAATATCAAACTGGAGGGGGCACCAATATCAAACTGAAGGGGGCACCAATATCAAACTGGAGGGGCACCAATATCAAACTGGAGGGGGCACCAATATCAAACTGGAGGGGACACCAATATCAAACTGGAGGGGGCACCAATATCAAACTTTAGGGAGCGCTAATACCAAACTGGAGGAGGACACCAATATCAAACTGGAGGGTGCACCAATATCAAACTGGAGGGAGCACCAATATCAAACTGGAGGAGACACCAATATCAAACTGGAGGGAGCACCAATATCAAACTGGAAGAAGCACCAATATTAAACTGGAGGGGGCACCAATATCAAACTAGAGGGGGCACCAATGACAAACTGGAGGGAGGCACCAATATCAAACCAGAGGAGTTCACCAATATCAAACTGGGGGGACACCAATATCAGACTGGAGGAGGTACTAATATCAAACTGGAGGGGGACACCAATATCAAACTGGATGGGAGCCAATATCAAACTGGAGGAGCACTAACATCAAACTGGAGAGGGGCACCAACATCAAACTGTAGGGGCACCAATATCAAACTGGAGGGGCACCATGATCAAACTAGAAAGGGCACCAATGTCTAACTAGAGGGGCACCAATATCAAACGGGAGGGGGCTCCAATATGAAATTGGAAGGAGCACCAATATTAAAATGGAGGGGGCACCAATATCAAACTGGAAGGGGCACCAACATCAAACTGGAGGGGGCACCAATATCAAACTGGAGGGGCACCAATATCAAACTGGAGGGTGCACCAATATCAAACTGGAGGGGGCACCAATATCAAACTGGAAGGGGCACCAATATCAAACTGGAGGGGGACCAATATCAAACTGGAGGGCGCCTATGTCAAACTGGAAGGGGCACCAATATCAAACTGGAGGGGCACAAATACCAAACTATAGGGGCACAAATAACAAACTGGAAAGGGCACAAATATCAAACTGGAGGGGTCATCATTATCAAACTGGAGGGGTGCACCAATATCAAACTAGAGGGGGGCATCAATATCAAGCTGGAGGGGGAGCCAATCAAACTGAAGGGGCACCAATTTCAAACTGGAGGGGCACCAATATCAAACTGGAGGGAGGGGCACCAATATCAAACTGGAGGGGCACCAATATCAAACTGGAGGGACACCAATATGAAACTGGAGGTGGCACCAATATCAAATTGGAGGAGACACCAATATCGAACTGGAGGGGGCACCAATATCAAACTGGAGGAGGACACCATTATCAAACTGGAGGGAGGCACTAATATCAAACTGGAGGGGGCGCCAATATCAAACTGAAGGGGGCACCAATATCAAACTGGAGGGAGTACCAATATCAAACTATTGGGGGCCACCAGTATCAAACTGGAGGGGGCACCAATATCAAACTGGAGGGGCACCGGTATCAAATTAGAGGGGCACCAATATCAAACTGGAGGGGACACCAATACCATACTGCAAGGGCCAATATCAAACTAGAGGGGCCACCAATATCAAACTGGAGGGGCGTCAATATCAAACTGGGTGCGCCAATATCAAACTGGAGGGGTCACCAATATCAAACTGGGGGGGTGACGGGGTATATAAGAATGGGGGCACCAATATCAAACTTGAGGGGAACAGCCAATATCAAAGCTTGTTGGGGACCACCAAGTCCACAGTAAAGCACCATTATTCAAACTAGAAGGAGCACCAATATCAAACTGGAGGGGCACCAATATCAAACTGGAGGGACACAATATCAAACAGGAGGGGGCACCAATATCAAACTACAAGGGGCACCAATATCAAACTCACACATCAAACGAGGGGAAACGACAAATATCAAACTGAGGGGGCACCAATATCAAACTGAAGGGGCACCAATATGAAACTGGAAATACACCAATGTCAAACTATAGAGGAGCACCAATATCAAACTAGAGGGGCACTACTATCAAACTGGATGGGGGCACCAATAGCAAACTGGAGAGTCCCAATATTTAAGTTTTTTTGGGCACCATTATCAAATTGGAGGGAGGACCAGTATCAAACTGGAGGGAGCACCAATATCAAACTCGAGTGGGTACCAATATCAAACTGAGTGGGCACCAATATCAAACTGAGTGGGCACCAATATCAAACTAGAGAGCGCACCAAAATCAAACTAGAGGGGCACTACTATCAAACTGGATGGGGGCACCAATATCAAACTGGAGAGTTCCAATATTGAAGTTTTTTGGGCACCATTATCAAACTGGAGGGAGCACCAATATCAAACTGAAGGGTCACCAATATCAAACTCGAGGAGGTACCAATATCAAAACGAGGGGCACCAATATCAAACTGGATGGGGCACCAATATCAAACTGGAGAGTCCCAATATTTAAGTTTTTTGGACACCATTATCAAATTGGAGGGAGCACCAATATCAAACTCGAGTGGGTACCAATATCAAACTGAGTGGGCCAATATGAAACTGGAGGGGGCGCCAATATGAAACTCGAGGGGGGCACGAATATCAAACTGGAGGGGCCGCCAATATGAAACTCGAGGGGTCACCAATATCAAAGTGGAGAGGGCACCATTATCAAACTGGAGGGGCACCAACATCAAGCTGTAGGGGGCGCCAATATCAAACTTGAAGCAGCACCAATATCAAACTGGAGGGGGCACCAATATTAAACTAGAGGGGGCACCAATAGCAAATTAGCGGAGGCACCAATATCAAACTAAAGGAGGGCACCAATATTAAACTGGAGGGGGCACAAATATCAAACTGGAGGGAGCACCAATATCAAACTGGAATAGACACCAATATCAAACTAAAGGAGGGCACCAATATCAAACCGGAGGGGGCACAAATATCAAACTGGGGGGTTACCAGTATCTAACTTGAGGGGGCACCAATATCCAGGCGGAAGGGGACAACATTACTAAACTGAAGGGGGACACCAATGTCAAACTGGCGGAGGCACCAATACTAAACTGTAGGGGGAAACCAATATCAAACTGGAAGGAGCACCAATATCAAACTGGAGGAGACACTAATATCAAACTGGTGGCGGCACCAATATCAAACTTGAAGGGGCACCAATATCAAACTGGAGGGGGTACCAATAGCAAACTGGAGGGGGACCAATATCCAGCCGAGACATCTAACGAGACCAGACGGGTCTCGACCTGACCAGTCATTCCGCTGCTATATAACTTGTTTCCCTGTTTTATAATGCACCACGAAAATGCAACATAAAATTCCGTCCGTTTGTACCAACTCTGCATTTGACCCTTGATCCTAACTGGGCCCATGCCTGCTTTTGGCCAATCTAACGATATACGGCGGATCTCCGCCCGACTCCTTGCTAACTCGTCATAACACGTCAAAGTGCTCCCAATCTGGCATACCGACTGAAAGTATGCACAAACCAACCGAAAATTTATCCCTAACTCGACAGCAGGCAAATCGCCCTCATTGCATTCTCCACGTCGAGACATCTCCAAAAATACCCGGCGGGCCTCCGTCCGTCGCCCTGTTAACGCGGGACGGCCGACAACAGCGCCCCTACCACTATCGACACTCTCTCTATCCGTAATGATTTTAGTGCCGTTCTAACCGCTGCCGTTAAGGCAGGGAAAAAACTTTCCAAGGCGAGTTCAACGATGCCCGGCGGGTGTCGCTCCGCCCAACCGTTAGCGCGGCAAAGCCCGCTGCAACCCTGTGTACTAATATATGTCGGAACCCAAAACTGGGTCCCGACCCGCCATTGCGTCTACCCCCCTTGTGTTTGGTATCGTTCGGCCCCATTCTTCGTCCTGGGACCGAATTTCGCCCCGGCCCCTCGAAAATCCCTCGGGAACCCCTGTCCCGCCTCCCTTCCCGTGTCGCTCCTTTTTCGTTTCCTTTTCGTTTTCTTTTCCTTTTTTTCTCTCTCTAACCGACTTCTTTGGTCGGTTGTCGCTGCTGCTGTCGTCGTGGTTGTGTTGTGTTTGTCGTTGTTGTTCTGGTTGCTGTGTGGTTGTGTTGTTGTTGTTGTTGTTCTGCGTGTTTCTGGTGTGAACTTGAGCGACCTTTCTGTCGCTCAGGTCTGAAATGAGGACAGATTTCCAGCTTACTCCTATACTATCTTATATAGAGAAATAGATTTAAAATTTTAAATCTGACGGGTGATCCAACCATTTTGTAGAACAGTTGGGGGGATAACGGGCGATTTAGGATTAGGTAAGAGGTTTAAGAGATCTGAGTGATGATCTCTAGATCAATTTTTGACACGAATTTAAAAGTAAAGATGGACGAGGTTCAAGGTCTCGTTGGAATTTGGGCTAAAAATACACAGATGGCCGACCTCGGAGTATTCGGAGGGTTCAAATTTGATGTCGGCGATTTCGATTGAAGCCGACTCTCTCTAAAGGGGACCCAGGGTTTACGATAGCTGCCAAAAATAAAATCTTGGGAATTTTTTGATTGGGCGCCCGGGTTTGAACTCGAAGAAGTGGGCGTCAGAAGATTATCACCGATTGGATGGCGGCAAAGTCGCTATCCTTCAACATAGCCGAAAATTTTGAGGCGACGACTACCGCGTCGTCTCTTGGAATCAGTTCTACTTCGGCAGCGCGGAGTTCGGTCGACTCTAGTGACCGGTTCCGACGCTTGGATTTTTGTAGTTAATTTCGGAACACTTTCTGCTTTCCTGTGCTTTCTTGTTTTCGCTTTTGGTTCGCGTGTGGAATGGAATTCGATTGTTGGAGGACCCGCGTAGACGTCTTCCGTCTCGCGGAAGGGGACTAGCGATTGCTCTCCCGGACCGAATACTGTAAGTCAGGAAGAGAATCGAGTGTATGGGGGTTTATTTTCCCCAGGTCAAAATGTAACAGACCATTGAAATTTGATTAGATGTCGCACGATTTTTACCTTCGATAGCTTGACCAGACGCCCGTCGGAGGACGTCTTACTTTCCCACGTCAACTGACTACACTTTTGCATGTTCCTTGACAAACCTCCTCTAGTCGAGTTCCGTTTTGAGCCTGTTGAGTGTTGCACGGGGCGGTATTAGTTTGTGAACACGAAAGTCGAACTCCTTCTGATTCCCCGTGGTCATAGGTAAGGAAAATCAAAATGGACGCTTCTCGTCCATGTTTTACATGATCAGTTGCTCTTGAGTTAGGGTAGTTGAATTTTTCCTGAGCTGACCACGGTAAAATTTCACCCCGAAACCATAAGGATTTGCTTACCTGCCTGTTTCTGATTATGGTTATGGTTTACAAATTTATAGCTTAGTGGACTGTTCGACACTCATGCCGCTGCTTGAGTTCGGACTGACGTTGCAGATAGGGACAGGGGACTAGCCCCTGTCGGGCTTTAGGAAGCCCCAAAATTTCGTTTATCAGTTTGAGCTAAGTAAATTTGGGGAATATAAAAGACTAAACAAATTCTGAGCGATTTCAGCTTGAGCCTAAGGTCTTGTCACTCCGCAAGGAGCAATCTTTTACTCATCATTGATGGACCTGCGGTTTACTCTCGATTTGTAAGAATGAGCGTTTTGTTCACTATTAAAGGCTGAAAGAGCTTCGCGTAGAGTAGATTAGACTGCCCGAGATCCCGACCGCCCCGTACAACCCCGCTTGTCAGCAACCAGGTTAATTCACGGCGATAAATTACTGCCTGCTGGAAGCACCCTTGCTGAGCTATCAAAACCACCAAGGTTCACAATATTGCACGCTCGTGGTTAAGTTTACCTGTTAGATCGAGGAAAAGGGCGTTCCCCTAAAATGAACTGACAACGTAGTCAGCTGCCGTTTCCGGTTAGGGTTGACATTTCGAAGGTACGCTACGGTACCCCTACGCTAGAAACAAAACTCCAATATCCTAACTTAAATAAAAGAAAATCGCGACCTCTCGCGAAAGCATTTTGATCCCAAACCGAGCAAGTGCAAAACCCCGTTCTCTTTTTGGAGCGACTTGATCGCTGAGTTTAAGCAATTTTCTATTTTATAACTGGTTGCCCGTTAGGCTATGTACTATGTATGCCCTTGCCTTGATTTTTGTCATTTTGTCTCGCTCTCCCTTTTCATTTTCCCGTTCTAAGTTTCGATCCTGCACGGGGATTTTAAGCCCGCTGCAGATATTTCTGTTTTATCCACTCGACTATCGAGTTCTGAGAAATTTCAGTAAAATTTTAGTGATAACTCAACTGCACAATTTCGATAGTGCAGTTGAGACACTGTACAATTTCGATGAGTACAGTGTATTAAGGCAATAGGATGAGTTAGAGAGAGTGAGGATGAAAAGAAAAGGACAACCAAGAAGACAAAGAAACAAAAGAAAAAGAAAGAAACCAACCAAAGAAACAACAACCAAAAGAGGGGCGCAGAAGCGTCCGCGGCAGAATACCCACGTCCTCCAGCCCGGCCGAGTCGCAGAAACACATCGGCAGGCCTAGCCAGCCCTACCTAGGATTCTGCCGAAATTGCCGAGACTGGGAACAAATTCCCAGAGCGCCCCGAACCCCATATTTCGGTACTAAACGCAACCCAGAGTGCCAACCTAGCCAAGACAATAGAGTAGGCATGATGACCCGCTCTAGAACTGTTAGGACAGCGACATTGGTCGCCTAGGACATTATCCAAAACGACGACGGCCCTTGCATGCGCCTGTTTTGGCAGCTGAAAAGTTAGTAGGGATAATCCTTCTAAGTGATCAAAACTGTGTCCAATGCGAGTCCCACGTAGTTCACTTGATACTCCACCACCGAAATCAACCACATTGTCCCCGGCCTGCCGGTTACGAAGTGTTGGGACAAGGGGCAAAATCTCGATCCTCGTTTTGGACTGCTGGAGACACCAAGTCGAAGTCATTGTCAATTAGTGTACAACCTGGCCTAAGGACAAAATGCTATGAGAGACTTGGTAGGTCTGTGAGTTAGGATTTACTGGACTCAGACGGCACACTGGGCGAGGTTTTTATTATTGGAGGCCCGTATAGGCACCTCGCTCATGGTGCGACGATTATCAGCACCCGATTGTTTGTTCTATAAGTAATCGCTGATTTGTCACCGTGTTTTAACTTGTACATTAGACGGTTTTATTAATGCAACTATGTCTCAACTTTTGTCGTAGGTCCATGCCTTTCCGCGTACCCCGATTCACGCCCCCATTCGACTAAAGTTATAGTGTAAAGGAGGCGAGCTACCCCCTTTTTCCCGCACGGTCCTCTAAGTGTGTAGAAAACCCCGCGCGATCTAGAGCGAACTTCGAAGCATGCCAGAACACATAACCCGAGATATAGCGGACTTAGTTGAACGTCTCGGGTACAGACTCCGGTCCGGTATTTCCGGGAACGTGCTCGCTCGCACCGCGTCGCTCCCGACTAGACGCGGACAAGGGAATGGACAAGTTGACTGACTCAGAGTTTTGGTTTGTATAACGCTCCACTTGCTTGTATTCGGCCTGTATTGTACATATTTTGAGATAAAATGCTGAAAATCAGCCTTAGTGTCCAGTGTTGTTTGTACCCAAGCGTAATAAGTGCGTCCGAACGGACGAGCCAACCCTGCGTGCCACGGCTTGACGAGGGGAACATTCCAAGCCCTGACACGTGTGGTTCGCCACCATTGTTTATTACGATAGATACAGAATTACAACGAGAGTGTTCCACCAAATCACTTATCAAATTTACTGGTTTAATAGTCACACTCACTCGAAAGATAAAATTTACTGGGACGACTTTATCACTCAATATTAACACAGTCAAAATCATCATGTTACAAAATAGACAGTCCGACGTTAAACTTTGCAGGGTCTGTCGGAACCCTGTGGGGGTCACATGGCTACAATGGATAAAGTGTTCGGCTAAGGATAAACTAAGTAAAACTCAAAATTTACCTTGTAAAATCAACCTTATCACGCATTTTACTGTAGGTTACGCTAGACTAAACAACTTCCAGTAGATTAGGACAGGGAATATTGGGTTGACATTATGACCTGTGAGCAGGTTTCGGTGTCAACCTCCCTGGGGACCTCAGCAATCATACCCCGATACTAGACACGTGCGCAACCAATCGGGCGGGGTCCGAACACACCCCGTGAAGCGCGCCTGCGGCCTGCTAAGCTCCGTAACTTCTTGGGTCTGACCAAGAAAAGTGGCTAAATTACAAAACTTAGGGTCCGCCATTGAGGTTATGATAGCCGGGGTCGTAAGGGCATGGTGTCAGGAAGTTGCGCCATGCAGCTGCGTCACCGTTATTACATCGTTGGGGGCCACGCCATGAGGCGTCTAAAATTTGGCTCGACCCCACGAAGTGAGTTTAAATTTTCTAGCGACCGCGTTGATAATAGCCGCCTTTGAGAACTTTGGAATTTCCAGACGCTCTGTATATTATCAACCAACCCCACCGTAGCTTCAAATTTTTCTACCTTCATGGGCCTCTCGCACCTTGGATGTCTAGAGATTGTTAGTCGAAAGGTGTCGAATAGGTGTGGATATGTCTTTGTGTATATACCCGTTTGTATTTGTATGAATTGTTTGTGCCCTTGCTTGTCTAGTTTTGGAACTCCTGTCTGTTGGGTGCGTCGTCTTACCAGGTACCGATTCCGCGGCGGTGGCGTCTGAGCCGACCGAGTGTGCATGTCGTAATGGGCACTGTTTTCAGGATTGTGCGTTAATAAATCGCTTTGGCGTTAATTATTTAACTAATTGCTTAACTAACTATCGTTTGATACGTATACTACACCTAATTTTCGTCTAATTCGCGGTCATCGATCGAACGACGTTGACTACGAGTGAACTACTTGCCGACTTTGGACTATTCGCCAGTGGATCCTGCCGGAACGTTTTGGCGGAGTGGCATTCGTTTATTTACGGTGAACATTACGGCCTGCTATTTCGCGATTCCATCTTCGCTATATTGTACGCCGGGACTTGCGAATTTTACCGATTCGAAGGACTCATAGGACTTCTGCTGCCGTGCAACGTCGCTGGTTGAACTTATCGTGCTCTATTCCCGCTACGGACGTTGCATAACGCTTGTGCTGGTCGTTTTATTTTGCCTACACGCGACTGCATACTTTGCTTCGGTTCTACGCTGCCGGACGCTGGGACACTTACGTTATCGAATCGTTTCGGGACATTTTGCTTGGACGACGGTGTTGCTAGAAAATCGTTTGAACACGCCAGAACTGTTGCGTTGGACACTGTAATTATTGTTTACTCGTTTTTTTTGTAGTCACGAAATATTTAGTTTGTTTAACTTAAATTACTTGCTTTACCCGTGGTTATTTTGTACGACACCAATTAAACCTGCTTATAATCTTGACGTGTGTGGATACCTTTGGTGGCGATAATTTTTATTGTTTTGTAATAATTGATCAGTTGCACGCGGATATCGCTGATATCGCTGCGCCGATCGCTGGGTTTCTTCGCTTATAAATAATTTGTAGTGACCGCGCCGATAGCTTGATTTAGTCTGCTGTGGAAATTTGAGAATCATCGTGAAGTCCTGCTGCCGCGCTCTTTCGCTAACACCGCTTTTGGGATCTTACTTTTGCTGATTCTAGCCAATTGGCGTGAATTTTTGCTGGTTATTGTTTGAGTTGTGGTTGACTCAATCTATACACACATTTCTTTCGCTGCTAGACAAGCTCGATTCTAAACATGGACCCCAATGGTAGTCATAACGGAGACCTGGACAACGGTGACTTTTTCGCTATGACTGACGGACTTATGGAAGACAACCTACGTGCCAGGCCCCGACGCGCGGCCAACGCTGGTGAGCGACCGCTCACGCCCCCGCCCCGACTCCCTGGACAACTCCGTCGAGGAGAAACATCCGAATCACCTGCACTGGATACAAATACTGCTAATGCTGTCCTGCACCACCTGACCACCCAACCAGCTGGTCCTCCTATGATCCCACTACGAGACATGCCTACTTTTGATGGGAAACCTGGGGGCCAAGATTTCGAGGACTGGGTTAGGATGTACAATCGTCTCGCCAACGCCAATGGTTGGGACGATCGTCGAAAATTGATTTGCGTACCAGCTCTCTTGCGTAGACCGGCAAGGGAGGCCTTTGAGGGCCTTCCACCAGGAAAACGCCAAAGCTTCCTAGGTCTAGTTGCCAACTTACGCTTTTTATTTTCGTCATCTCGCCGTCCGGAGAAATCATTGTCCGGACTGTGCACTCGACAACAAGGGGCAAATGAGCCAGTAGCAATGTACGGTTTAGAGTTGCAGAAGTTGTGTGATCGCGCTTTTCCCGACATGGAAGATTAGCAGCGGGACACCATGCTTCGTATGTTTTTCCAAAGAGGCTTACGCCCCGAGGTGCGTAGGCAGGTTCTCAACCAGATCCATGAGTGTGAAACATTTAGGGATACCCTGGGTGTTGCTAAGCGATACGAATATGCTAGCGCCGTTTGCCCCGACCCGGACGCGCCTGTCGCCAGTAAGCCTCGTGCCAAAACTGTAAACTCATTACTTGAGGAAGGAGGTGAAGGCCTGATCACACAGCTTCAAAATATGATGGAGGAACATCGTAAGGCGAACCATAGTAACAGCGACACCATAAGTCGGTTGCTGGATGTAATTGATAAGAGGGTCGAGAGTCCGCGCCAGCTTAACGCTCTCGCGCCGCCGTTTGTGCCCGGCTCACCTGCTGCGCCGCCGTGCTTGCCGATACCGCATATTACTTGTTATCGCTGCGGAGAACCAGGACACGTCATGCGCGAATGCCCGTATAACGTGAGTTACCCGCCTGCTGCGAATGGCGCGCCGCGCAATGTCGATCCAGCCCCAGCCTACGCATCTGGAGCTGCGCGTCGAGAGCCAGGACAACAAGGACCAAGAAACGGTGTGGGTGTCTACCCACGAATCGATAACTATAATGCGGGCCGAGGACGCCCACCGCCACAGTTTCGGCGGGCTGAGAACGGAAACGGATATCGGAATAATTCCGGGTGGAACAATCCACCCAATGCTGGAATGCGACCTAGCGGACCAAACCAAGCGGGACCACATTATAGCCGAGCACCGCCGGGATTTGCCAATAATACTCGCGGAAATGACAACTATACCAACAGGCCGGTTCAGGCCTACGGATATCAACGGGCCCAAAGCGAACGACCCCAACCTAACAGAGGCATGGGGCCCCAGCCAACGCAGCCTGGCCGATTTTATCGTCGGGACGACTACAACCGGAACAGCGGTGCTGTACCGCGTCGGCGATGCCAGTTAAATTGCAGCGCATCGCAAGGTAATGGAAATAGGGAACCAAGCCCAGCCACCAGTCATCGCCTAGAGGTACTCAGCCGTGAGTTCAGCATGATTCAGGGTAAGCTCGGGCATAGTGAACTAACGGGACGAGTAAACGCTATTGCGAGTACAGATGAACCACAGTATGACGACGACGGATACTTGATAAACCGACGCGACGACTTGGACGATTTTGAGATGATGGAAGGAGTTGCTGAGAGACACCTGAACGTGATCACGTCAACTTCGTGGGCTGATGCCGCGCGTCTTCCACGGAGCCGTGATCTAGTTCAGGGTATGGACAG
This sequence comes from Trileptium ribeirensis, assembly GCA_030248225.1. Taxonomy (NCBI): domain Eukaryota; kingdom Metazoa; phylum Nematoda; class Enoplea; order Enoplida; family Thoracostomopsidae; genus Trileptium; species Trileptium ribeirensis. The sequence goes on from JASANE010013304.1 coordinate 27,807, forward strand.
CCCCGGATTTATGGAATTGTGCTCGGGGGACATGGACGACGAACCACACAATAACGAGTTAAACGGCATTGTATATAATAAAGAAAATACAAAACACAAAAAAGAGGGATACTTGGGAGAGGGATTGTCTATGTTATGTGTGGACGCACCTAGCGCAGGTGCTGATCCACGTGTATATATCCGCAAGCGAATTAAATGGCGAACAGCGAGGCGAGCGAAGGATCGATCAATCGAACTATCCGGCCATGCGAGGGTTCGGAACGAACGAACGAACTTTAACCGCAGTGAAGGTTAGTAATGGTAGTATGGAAATATGCGAGGAAATGGAAGATGGTTGCGTTCAAAATTATAGGTTGAGAGATTATAAAGGAAGTGTTGATTTTATAACCGGTACTCCCCAGGGAATCACCTCAAGGGGGAATTCCGGGACCTCCAGCTCTTTGGAGATGACTGCAGAGAGTGTGAGCGAGGATGATGTTGTTGTATTTGATGAGCCATTATTATCATTTTCCTCCTCTGTGGCTGGCCATCCGAGAGAGTGTGTTGATGTTGATGATTCCGGCAGGGAAGCCGATGGTGTTGATATGGCTCAGGAAGAATTGGATTTATTCGGGTCGCCGTGTGAGGCACCCATGGAGTTTTTAGAGGTCGGCGGACGACCAGGAACGATGGAGGCTCTGGCGTACGATGTTAGGGCCCTCTCGGAGTCGCCCAGTCCTACTTCCGTTCTAAATTATAGGTCGTATGATGTAGTATGTGGGCCGGACCGCCGCGCGGGTCGTCCCTTGTGTGATGATGAGAATTGTGTGTCGTATGAGTGTATTGACTTGCCTAAGTTAGGACGCGCTTGTAGCCTTAGTGAATTCTTGGAAGATGATAATGGAAGTGATGTTGATGTAATTGAATGCTACTTCGAACCGGCGAAGTATGATACTGATGGACTTGAGGTGACTTTCCCGACCTCATTGGCAAGGGGTTCCACGGTCACTGGGTCCTTCCTTGATGCTGACCGGGGCCGCCCTTGTCACCCGTACCCAAGCAGAGGTAGCGACGGGTTCGCGGCCGATTGCGCCGATGAAACGGGTATGATCGTTGGGGCTGAAAGTATTGCCCGGGGTCTGCCCAGGTACGGGGATGTAGATGGCAGGGTGGCGAATAAGGACTGTCCATCGCATTGTGAGGCTTCCGCCGCGCCCACCGTCGTTGAAGCGCGCAACGACGTTACTTGCAACGAGTTAAGTTTTTTCAATGAATCTTGCAATGAAGTCAGCGCGAAGGATAGCGCTGAGTGTGTTGAATTTGTTGAATTGAAGGAGTCGGATGAACTCCTACTTGAACGAAGCGGATCCGCAGCGAGCGATGCGAACTACTCCAGCGAAGCGAAAGTTTGTAATATAAGTCAGGGTACCCAGCAGGAGACTGATCACGGTGGAAATGAACCAGAGAACGAGCTTGAATACGGCGTGACTGCTGCGCCAGATGAGCCTGATGATAGGCATGATGAGTGCAGTGATAGTGAGATGGATGAGGAACGTATGCTGGATGATGAGGAATTCTGGGCCAATTGGGTGGATCCGAATGCCGACTGGTACCGACGCGAACCCAGCCCTGACGCACGAGAGTGGCATAGTGAATGGGTGTGGGAAGTGCGTCGCGGACAGAACAACGAACTACCGCGTGCACCATCAGATGATGGCAATGATTTAAGTTTGCGAGCCAGTCAATTGTCTATACGTTCTGAGGAAGGAGATGGTGCTGTCGGAGGAAGTGATCTGAGCGAAGGCAGCGATAGTGGCAGTATCGCTACGGGAAGTGTGAATGAGCTGAGTTCGGATCCAATGGATGAGAACGTTCATGGAGACCCTGTCGAAGGGGTAATTTAGGTGGTTCCACAGATACGTTGGTCGACATCTCCAGTGATATATTGGGACCCGTCGAAGAGGTGCCTAGTATGCCCTCGGGTAATTCGGGTCCCCCAAACGAAGTAGGTGCGACTACTGAGGAATCCGTCGAAGGGAGACCAAGTATGTCCCCGGGTAATTCGGAAGAATCTGTAAGCGTGATTAGTGAGGACTCGGACGCGTGTATGGGACAAGAGAACTTGCTTAACTTTATACGAGTAGCTAATGACGAACGTATACACCAACTGGACGAACAATTACTGGATATGTCTGGACTTTGTCTTCCCAATGATATGCCAATTGAGATTGGACGAGTTAGAACAATGACGGTCGAGGAACGTACCCGAATCCTTGGGACTGACACACTGTTCGCTATGACCGCAAATCATACCGAGACCGCAGCTTATCAATACCCTCGCGTCGGACTGACCGATGATGCACATAACGAATCGGCTGAGGGACTTATACCAATTAACTTTAGGGCTAGTGAGATCAATGCCGACTTCGGACAACCATTGGCATTGCAACCGCAGGCTCTCTTTTATCGGAGAGTAATACTTGTGATGGAACAGCTAAACAATCTGAGCCGACTTTTTGAGCTTCGTTTCGAAGTTCGCACCCGCCCCACTTTACAGCGAGACGCCGCCATGCTAAGCAGTATTCTAGGTATGGCTTCCCCAATCGGGCACTGCATGACCGGAATGTATCTCGGTCCCGTAACTCTCGCTTCGTTGGAATCTTTCATAGAACTGCTGGGCCAATGCGTGAATGGCCACACGCTCCAACAGGTTATTGAGAGAGAATTTGAGGTAGAGTTGAGTAGGGATCCGGTATGTCGACAGTGCCAGGAATGCCATACAAAACATTCGTGGGACATAGGCTCACGCTGCTACTTTTTCGGTCAACGAGGAAGGTGGACTTACGATGGTACACTGAGTACTGCGTGCGCGTCCGTCCTCCTGGATGGATACGTTGCACCTCATTGGCCTTTCTATGTTGGAATTCATTCGGCCAAAATGCAGAAAACTTTTCGCGAGGCGAACCTCGAGTTACACGACCTCTTGTGCGAGGCGCCCTATTTGATCGAATTCATCTATCGGAAACAAGACACACGAGGTGTTCCGATCAACTCCTTTGTTGACCAAGCAATGAGCAACATGGAATTTGACGAGGAAACCCACCGACTTGTTCGACTAGTACTGCTAAGCGCCCGCTTGAGACTTTTGCGGCGCCCCGACATTGCTGGACTGCTTGAGACAGAGGGAAACACGTCAGTTGGATTAAAGTTAGATAGGGACCGTTTAATCTCGGAACTGTGCTTGTTTCCGCACGATGACACCAACTGTTCTGTCCCGAATTTGGACGAACAATTAACCGCAGCATTAGCCGCTGAGCTCGACTCATCTGACGAAGAGTCGGAGGATAACTCCAATAGCGACTCCGCCCAGCACGAAAGCATAACTGAGTCGAGTGACACGGAAACGAGCGACGAGGAATCCAAAAGCGACATTGCTGAACCAATCGCGAATATCGAGACCATGAGGGAACCCAATCCAAATGGGGTACGACCCTCTTCACCGAGCCTTAGTAATGGCCTCGGGCATCCTTCAGGTATGTGGAGGGTCTGTACAATTCTGTTGTTACTTTGGCTCTCAGCGCTTAGCTCAACGCGCGCAACGCTTTCGCCATTTAACGGTTCAATCTCGCGCCTAGGTGCTTTTGTCAATCGTCAGGTGGGAGTGGTCATTGAGCCACAGGGTTTGGTGGTCACCTCCGACCAGACAACGCATTTGCCAGTGGTATTGCAGTTGTCACTTCGCGACTGGGAACGTAAGTCCGATCCTTATGTGAGTAAATTCTGCCCACCTTATGAAGCGAACGGATCATGCCGCGCGGACTGCTGCCGGAAGGCCAACTGCACCGAATACCCACAATTGCACGAAAATCTAAGTGCATTGGAACGCGAGCTAGATGACGCCTATCACGGCGTGTTGGACACCAATTATTATTCGCTACTGGTCCATTCTTTCTGTGTTGCGAAATAACAATTATGTGACCTTACGAATAAAAGAGAAAAGCGCTTTGCTAGCCTGATTGCCGCCGCTGCAGGTGCCGTCTCAGGTTTCTTGGGCCTGGGAATGGCCTTTGCCAATGGAGTGCATATTAACAATGTTCGTCAGCAGGTAACTGTCCTCGAGAAATTCATGCGTGAGACTAACGATGTCTCCTTTCGAAATACTAAAGCCATTAGCCAACTGACCCGAGCAAATAAGGACATTTACGCATTCCTACACCATAGCATGCAAGAGGTGGTTTCTATGATCGAACAGGTTAGGTGTGCCGATCAGAAAGAGATCGCGCATGTGCACCACCAGCTAATAGATCACATCCTTCGAGCCAATATGCGCTCGTCGGTACAAGCTATAGTGGAGTCCATGTTGAACGGCGAATTATCCCCCGCCGTCATCGATGTCGTTATGTTACGACGGTTATTCTCCATGGATCCACGCATTTCCAAGACTATTATCATGCGCGAGCCTAGCCTCGCCTATCAGTTCGGTCGCGTTATGCCTGTGAGCGTGGATTTAACCGCATTCCGCTTCGGATTCATTTTGCAATTACCGTTGCCGATGCGCAATGATGTTCGACCGTATTTTCGAATCTACAATACTGGCTGGAACGCACCTGCCACGCTGACGCAGTTGAGACTGCCGCTACCTTAATACGCCGCCCGCTTGGGGCAAATTCGCTTCGAATGCCTGAATCTGGGAGCATGCAAGCAAAGACCAGGAATCGCTTTTGTGAACCGCACTCGCTGATAACCGATCATAGTACCACTTGCTTGGAATGGATTATTGCAGGTGAACACGTACCTGAGACCATTAATCATACATGCAGCAACCGCTCGCTTATAGGCCCACTTGCCAATGACACGACCGTACACACAACTATACAAGGGGTACTAATTCGGACTAATGAACCTGAGGTCATACTGACAAATCGGAGACAACTAGCTCACGTCACGTTGGGTAAGGCAGTAAAGGTACCGCCAAATGTAGTGTTGTGGTTCCCACACGGAAACTATACCCAGTTAGTCATAGGGTCGTGCTCACTAGCATGCTGAAACCCGAGAATATTACAATAAAATTTGGACCGAATATTACTATTGACCGGCTATCCGGTATCAAGTTACGACCTCTGACTTGGGACTCACTCGACAACGCCGAGGCTATCAATTTGCGGGTTGCGCAGATAGCTAAAGATCAAGTACGGAGCGTGGTTAATCTTCCCGCTGTGGAATACACGGGATTCTTGCCCTACTTCATCATCACCGTCGTTGTAGGACTGATCAGTCGGATTTATTTTATGACTAAATGCAAGGTTCCACCTAAGTACGGATACTATATTCCCCGATGGTTCCCATGTCGCGGACGACTAATTAGGACCGATAGTAAGCCTAAGAAAGCGATACGATGGATTAGAGCGAAGCATCGATTACCGAGTGCCCCACCCGCGGAGGACGACTTCCCTCATACAGACAGAACCTTGCCGACAGAGGTCACGGTTGGGCCTTCGGGAACGCCGCGCGTGTCCGTCGCGTCCAGCCGTGCCCCACGTCGTTCGAACAGACTATTAACATCACGCAACTCATCCGAGGAAGAACTTGTTTTCATCGAGGACGACGAGCTATTTGTCGCTCCCACTCGTGACCCCCGCCGTGTACCTCGTCAAGGTATGTTCACTACACAGTTAAATACTATGAATGCAGGCAACACCCCATTGCTTATTAATGCAACCATACTTGGTACCCCAGTTATGACGCTTGTAGACACGGGAGCTGATGTCTCAATCATGTCCCAAGCCTTAGCTGCTCGTTTAGGATTAGTACCTCGGGACACGAACACTACTCGTATAGTATCAGCTACCCAACAAGAATTGACTATAAACGGAGTCGTGAAAGCACCGATTACAATAGGATCGCTCAGTACACCATGCGACTTCCAAGTAACAACCGACACTCCGTACGAATGTATTCTGGGCACCGACTTTATGCCCTTACTACCATATGTCGCCATAAACTTCAAAGATCGCTGCTTGGACCTATCTAACGGGACTGAGAATTGCTCGGCACCTTTCGCCGACCAAGGGGACTACCGACCGCCAGTTATCAACGTCGTAACCAGGAAATACACTCAAGTACCACCAAAC
>JASANE010013306.1:0-16786 GCA_030248225.1 Trileptium ribeirensis
GTTCTTCGTTCAGTTACGTATTGCTAAAACGGTTAGACCGAAACGGGTTTTAATGGACCGTGGGACCCAAGATACACGAAAATGGCAATATCTCCGTAACCGTTTTAGCTATATGTGTGTTTGGGCCTCTTTCGTTGAGCTAATCATTCTCTGTGTATGTGCAAATTGTGTGCTGCTATTGTCATCGTTTACGATGCAAGGTTGGATCAAAATGGGTTTTGAATGTGCTCATGAGACCCAAAATACACGAAAACGGCAATATCTCCGCAATCGTTCGAGTTATGCAGGTGCTATTTGTTTCATTTTGTACAGAAATTAATATTCCTTAATATGTTCATGTGGAGTGCAGATATGTTCGTTGCTTATGCTGCAGTATTAGGTCAAACCTGGCTTTAAAATGAGCCCACGGCTCTCGAATTACACAACAACGGCAATACTTAGCAACCTTTTGTGCTTTATGGGGGTTTTTGGTTTATTTTGTAGAACGATTTATCCTCAATGTATTTGCTCACTGTGAGTGTCTAAATGAGCATAATGTGCTTAAGCAAGATGGCTTATGAGCAACTCCTGATGTATGTAAGTTGATGCTCGATACAGATGTATACGTATCGCTGAATTACACATTCAACACTCAGAATTCATCACCTTGGCGATAAGACGAGTTACTAGTTATTGGTCTAAATATATATGTCTGCTTATTAATCACTAACGCTTTCTTCTTAAATCTTTATGTCATTGATTTGATTTTTGTAACGACATTTCTGTGACGTCTTTGTCTAATAATGTGTTACACAATAATTCTTTTAAAATTTGCAATACAGTACAAATTTGACATATTTAATGCTTTAACCCTCTTACGTTCATTAATCGAGATAAGCAATATGTATACAGTCAGGAAGATAACTTTTCTGTAGGTGCTAATACTGTCTTGTGTATTGCTCCTTATTACATAGTATTTTGTAGCTTTAATCCGACATATTTACTCTTAATGAGTGTAAAAAGTTTAGAATAGAGTTTAGTCGCAAAAAACTGAGCAATTAGTTAAACAAAAGTTTTGCGTTATTGAACACAGCAGCTAATAGTAGACCCCAACATGTCTTGCAAAAGCTCTAATCTTATTTCATTATAGGTGCGTTCACGCCTCCAAACCTTTTTCTTAAATGTTTGGTTCAAATTTTGACTAAAATTTGATCAAAATTTGGAATCATTTTTGCATTTTTGGTAAACTTGAAAGTATGAACACTATTCAAAGTTTTGTAGTATATTGCTTTAGTCAATCAGAGACGAACCAATTACCTTGAAAAGTTTTGAACTGTAGTTTTGAAGCACGACAGGTTGTCGATGTTTTTCTTTTACAAATTAACAATATAATTTTGAGTAAAAGTCTTTGACTGTTTCGGAAAAATGTCATTAGCACGGATTGACAGCGACATTCTACAATAGTCGTTATCAGAGCTCTAAGGAAGTGAAGGGCTAAATTTACTGAGTGTTAAATGAGCTGCTGCGTTTAACAATAAGTAACGTTGACTGCCTGCTTAACAGCTAAACACTAACGCTTTGATATATCAAAAAGTTATGCAATGTAGGTTTAACATCATAAGATTGCCTCGGTTTCAATAGTATTGTTAGTGTTTTAGCTAAGCGTCCTATATCGCATCAGGCTTACCGGGCCCAGTCATTCTACAGCACCGATATTTTCCCGTCCAGACGGCTAGTTCGAACGTTAAGAAAACGCCCTACAATCCGTCACATCCCCGGATTACTCGTTCATAGAAATCCTGACATAGTCAAGCTTCAACATAACCAACAAAGGTTACCCTCTCGACCTCGTAAACTTTTTGCCGAAACCCCATGGATTTCACCACGGACTTTCCGCCTGGGACGTCGTCGAAGGCCGAGAAAGAATTATCTGGCCCATGGAAAAGCTGAAACGTTGGCACCATTTATCGTTACAACAACCACGTTGTCACCATTTATTGTTATACACCGAACAGCACGGCAACGAGATGCTGTAAGAACAAAGAAAGAACGGCTGATGAAACATTCGCAGATTTTCGATCATATTAACAAAGTCAGGCTAAACTCACCAACAACAGTCTCGCCGTTAGCTAGTTGGTCACCTTCTTCTTCTGTGACTGTTGACCAATCGATTTATCATCCTACAGCTAACAGCGTCCAAAAATCATTATTTATGATTAAATATCAAACAAAATCAGCAGATAATATAGCTACAAACCTGCGCAAATTGGAAACAATTCAAAGATCTGCGGAAATCCTCGACCGAAACGTAAAACTTATCGAAATTGACTCGCGAAGCCAAACTTCATCAAATGAGTCAGAACACAGTTTAGCCTACACTGATCGACATGTTTGGAAGAGTGATAAAAGCATGACCACAATGGCAGCTATTACCAGTCGAGGCACAGGAGTCGAAAACAGGAGCCTGTTAGTGGTTGGTGAGGATGGTGTCGCCCGTTTTGTCCTAGGAAGCAGTCATATTCTTACTGATCATCCACAGACCAGCTGCTGTAGTAGTGACGATGCTAAACAGACAACCATAACACTTTCAGATCATCATTTTGAATTATAAAAGTTTTAGGCCGAATTGATACAAATAGTTTAAGAGTGCATTCCGGGAAACTATTACAGAACCTAATCCCCGAAAAGAGCGCGATTTATGGTGAGGATTTGAGCGGTACGTAAACAATGGAATAGCCACAAAATTTCATCAAATAAGGTTTAACAGCAAAAAGTTGTCACAAATTTGTATATTTTATCACAGCAGTAAGGTTATGCCTAGGCGTTCGAATTTTATTATATGATCCCATACATATACCTCGTGCCCCGAATATTTTATTAATATTTCATACTGTCTTTAGCAGCACTACATCGTAGCCTAAATGTGTGGTATAACTAGCAATGGTCCAATTTTTACTCTCGGATGTCGTCGAAGGATAAGGCCTTCAGCCCTTAAAGCAATGATCGATCTAGTATGCTAGATTTCATATAATTTCACAACAGCTGCTACATGCCTTTATAGATTCTAAGTTTTAAGAACAAAAATTGGATCTTTTGTCGGATGCATAAAGAAGAAGCTTGTACATTTGCTAGGCTGTTGTACGGGAGGGTTTTTGGCATTGTTTTTGATCATGTTTCTTTTGTCGGATGTGTAAACAAGAAGCTTTTGTACATTTGCTACGCTGTTGTACGGAAGGGATTATGGCATTTGTTTTTGATCATGTTTCTTTTGTCGGATGCGTAAACAAGAAGCTTTTGTACATTTGCTACGCTGTTGTACGGAAGGGTTTTTGGCATTGTTTTTGATCATGTTTCTTTTGTCGGATGCATAAACAATAAGCTTTTGTACATTTGCTACGCTGTTGTACGGGAGGGTTTTTGGCATTGTTTTTGATCTCATGTTTCTTTTGTCGGATGCATAAAGAAGAAGCTTTTGTACATTTGCTACGCTGTTGTACGGGAGGGTTTTTGGCATTGCTTTTTGATACATGTTTCTTTCGACGGATGCATAAAGAAGAAGCTTTCGTACATTTGCTACACAGTTGTACGGGAGGGTTTTTGGCATTGTTTTTGATCATGTTCTATTCCGGGGTGAAGGTCTAAACGCCGGTGCCTATAATACTATTGTATTAGGGGGGATGGTCCTAGACATTCAATCGTATGCTGTTTTATTGGGAAGCGGTGCTGGCTCGAGCGCCATGTTGTTTTACCAAGGGAGCGCTCAGACACCGTTACACCGACCCTTGTGTTTAATGAAAAATACCAATTGGGGTCACGCAATAGGGTTGGCGTAATTGCTTTTTTGCTTTTTTATCGGTGTTATGTGTTTAATAACTTGAATTTTTGTAACTGCTTACTGGCCATAACAGAAGTGTCACGCCATAATGACTGAAATTAATAATGCCAGGTCCTATTGACACTGTATTAATGAACTTTTAGGGTCCAGCAATCTTCTCTTGTAGCTTTCTGTACGTGGCTGTATGCTATTAGCTATGGATTCGCTATTTTTCAGTAGGTCGGAATGTTTCAATATCGTGGCGGCGTGTTTTGCTTGTACTAACAAAGCAACACATAAACCCTCTCTCTCAAAATTTCAATGTAAGCTAAACTATTCTAGCAGCAGCGTATTATAAACAATGTCTATGGAAAACTAACGCTTATATAGTAATAGTTAAGTTTCGTGGGTATTGCACTAGTCTTGTCGAACTTGTAATTTTAGGAGGCCGCTTATATTTCATATTTTTTTGTAAGCAAAAATATGTAAAATGTTAAATACAGTGATAATTCGTTAGATAATGTTTTATTAAATCACGGTGATATTGCGGCAGAGTTCACGTTTATTAGATATCAGTGATTTACTAAATTTCGGCTGGCTTCTATAACAATGTTTTCAAATAACTGAACTATATACAAATGCTTTTAATATACATGCAGTTGCTACCTCGAAGCTCATCAGTAGTAACACTGCCTTTAACCATTCAAAATTTAACACGGGGCAGAAGAACCTTGGATTTATGTCAATGTTACTGGGTTAGAGCTTTTTTATTTTAAGTGTGCATTACAACTATAAAGCTCTACAATGAATGCAACATAATTTGATAACGCTTTCCGCTGGAATGTGTGGTTAAAACACGATAAGCCAACCTGAAAGCGCGGTGCGGAAGACTACATGACATAGAAGTTATACAAACAAAATAAGCGAAACAATTATGGCAAATGACAGAACCTTTAGAGTGAAGAAATTGTATCAAAAACTTAATTACTTTTTCAGAAGGTTAACGACTTGGTCTTGTTAAACTTAGAATCCTGTTCACGGATAAATTAATAAGGTTATACCACCATATCGGCGTTTTTATATTTATCAGTAGCACACTTGAGCGATATCTGAGTTTGTTTTTCTATTAAAATTATCTTCAGCTAATGTGTGGGGCGTGTTCCTTTAAACTGGATACGACACCTTTAATTAAACCAACTGGCACCGGTTCCTGCTATCGCTACAACTGTATAATCAGCACGCATCACCATTATATTGGCTGAGCACATTATATCTGGTGTATTATGTTCATCAATCCTAAATTAGTTGCCATCAATGCTCATTTTGACCTACAAGCACTATCATAACGTTTTTCAACATCAAAATTCCATTATCTTAGAGCGATCAAGGCTGTGCTTAGACTAATCTGACCTGAATTTTGCTAAATATATCTGCAAAATTAGGTCAATTGTGCCTTTATAAAGCTGTTTGTTCTTAAGCGAGGGCAAAGATATAAAAACTGTGTAAGGGTTACATATCGCTACACTTATATAAGGGTCAGTATATGTTTTTGAAATAGCAAATGTGAGTTATTTGAAATTCCAGTTTTATATGACAGTTTAAAATGGCTTCAAGTCCCAGTTGCATTTAGCTAGATTCATATACAAGTGTCTATGAGTCAGTTTATACTAACTTTAACCCCAGACAAGCGCTCATCTTTGGCTGCAACTTTACCTTTTAATTGTGCTATGTAGGTTTAACAGAACAATGCGCGCAAAAATAGGACGGTTTTGTCTCTAGCAGCCGTTTGCAAGAAGGTTAAATTTTTCATGGATAGTTTGCTATGTTTTTATTTTCTTGCCGTGCAGTTGTTCTAAGACAAGCTATTCCTTTTGCACCCATATTCTGAAGTTCTGTTGTAACTTTATCAAAAATATGCTGCTAATTTTCAAAATGTCGTCCAATTTCGAAACTGCTTCCTAATTTAAATATATCTTCCGTTAACTAGCAAATGTTAACTAGCAAGGGTTATGCGAAAACATTATGGAAATATCATATTCTTTAATATTCAAAAATATAAATAGCGATTACCTATAAATTTTGTTCAATACCTCACTAAAGGCCTTTCTTAGAAACTACCATAATGACACGCGACTTTCATCTTTCCCAACTTCTTTCATATTTAATAAATTACCTATCAAATTTTGTTAAATCCCCCACTAAAGGCCTTTCTTTTTAGAAACTGCCATAATGACACGCGACTTTCATCTTTCCCAGTCAGTAACTGTAGTACCTTTGTAAACCAATGCCTGCTATGTACAATGTTGAATAACCAGAAAATTTAAAAAGACAATTGTTTGTTAACTAGTCTTGTGGCACAGCCTTTAGGCGAGTCATTTTGATAGTAAAATAGTTTTCGATTATATAGAACAAAGGAACATATATATACGAGCTTCAAAATTTCTGCGCGCCAGGGTGACACTCTTTGAACGATACGCTGGACATGCCACCGTGCTGGTATGAATTCACTTGTTAAAACGAAACACGCACAAATCCTCAATTTTAATAACTTTGCCGATATCTAAATTGAGCTTCCATGGCACAATGTGAGGCGCTTCATATATATCAACTCAATTGTTCCAGCGTTATGTTTCGACACTGTTTAGTTCGTTTGCAAATCAATAAACATAAAAACATGGAGGAATGTGTGAATTTTGGAGTAACCAAAATGTGCGCTATAATTAAATTATATGATAAAAGTACGTAATCCAAAAAATTTTGTATTAATAAATGCTAGGCGAGTCAACTAAGTACTAACAATACCTAAATAAACACATTACTTGGCCTTAGTACTGCTACCAATGAAACACAGCGCAAGTGATAATACATCCATACTATTTATATTGAAGCCATTTTAAAAATTTTTATGTGAGAAGTGGTCGAAGAATCAGGGCCCGGGCCTGAAATTCGAAATCGAAATCGAGCCAATTTAGAGAACATGGGTAGGCCTGCCGGGTGCGGCTCGCCGGGAAAACCCATATAGCCCGGCCGCAGGCCAGAAGTCTCAGTGCTAAACGAGACAGACTGCAATACGTTATAGTTTTTTGGTTTTAACTATATTCCCAAACGTGGTTATTGGCTATTGCTGTCTCTAGAAACGGCTGTTTATACTAACTACTCATATCAAACATAACTTGCATTGCTTATTCTAAGCGGTTTTGACGAAATGTCGTATAAAATTTGGTATCTAGATTAGCAAAATGTGTTAAGAATTATAATAATAAATATTTAAAAAACATCACTGTACTGTCAGAAACTATCAAAGCCAATATATTAAAATCAAACATGTGGGATTCTTATGTGAGCAAGTATCATCAGATCTTTTCCTATTTTTTCAGCAATCAGCGAAGCAGGAAGCAAAGAAAAATCACATCGCAAAAACATACGAAGAAAACCTAAACAACTGAATGCGGACGAAAAAACTTCGGCCACTAAATCGAGTACAAACGACAATGATTCATCACTAGAAATCGTTTATAAGCAAACCGTAGAAGGAGGATTCCAGTTAATTGGCACAAGTGAGTTTAAAGATAAACGATCTATATAGAAAAATGGATTTGTTGTTGTCTTCGCTTCCTGCGGGGCAACCCTGTTCAGTAAAAATAAATATATGGTGCAGGTTAAGACCCCTTAATGAGATGATCAAACTGCTTTAATAAATTTTAAATATTCTTATCGTATGTCTTATTAATTGTAAAAATAGAATGATACGGCTCGTTGGCCCACGATGCAGTTTGAGTATTTAAAAGCTAGTATAAAAACTAGTAGTTACTATAATTCGAAAGTAAAGGAGCCACTTTTTAATTTTTGATTTGTCAAACGCTTTGGACAAATATATACTTTTTATGTTGCATTTCGATTAAATTTTGTCGGTAATTTAATAATTTTAAAACAGTTAAAGTCTGACACGTTTGCACCATTTTCTGTTGCATGAGAATTGTACAAAATACTCCTGATCGGGCCTCTGACATTACGACTGTGACATAACTCAATACAATACTAAATGGTACCGTATCGTGCGATGACTTAAAAATAATTAGTCTAATAGCACTACTTTATATATATTTATCTCATTGATTATAGTATTATGAGTCGGAAACATGTTGTTAAATACGACGAATGCATATAATTTAACTTACCACGAAAAGTGTCTCTTGGATTTGTTTCTAGTTAAGTAGTTCTCAGAAGGTATAGTTTGAATTATATAAAAATATGTATCGCTTGTATCGTGTTTTGTCGCCTGTTTTGTGTAAAATGCAAATAATGTTTCTAAAGCTTATTATCATATATACCCAACATACACGCAATAATTTAGAGTACACAATTTAAATTTTTCGCCTAAAAGTATTGACACAGCGTTTTTAAAATAAACGGTCGATGAACATACGTGCTCCTATAAGAGGGGTAGGGGGTTGCCCACCCTGAGATCACTCCAGTGGTACGACTAGAATCAGACATGTTGTCCAACCCCCTTCCTCAGACGGCGCCGCCAGCGCCGAAGACATAGGCTCCAAAGCCCCCGCACCCCCTCCCTTCCACCCGACAACCTCATCCCGCCAACCGGTTGCCCACCCCTAAGCACTTGAAATCGGGTCGATAATCTTGTCCCGTGATCCGCACTGACCCGCATGCTGGTAGTCCATGATCAGTTTGAGCAGTGACCAGCGAGCTAAATTCGTAGACATCGGGGACCATCTTGACCCATATTTCAAACAGCCATAATCTATAATACCAGATCGTTTAAGTTCAAATATTAAGATTGCCACACAGGACAGTGGAAAATGTTTGTGGAAAACTACATATTCCCAACAAAACCGTAAAATACAAGAGTCTTTGTCGCAGACCGGTTGTAATATTCTGAGTTGTGAAATCGACCGTACAAACAAGAAATTTTCAGAATATCCTGGGATAATCCTGAGATTTTGAGGGACGCTATGACCCATGTTGACCCGGAGCGGGTCACTCGGGTCAAACAAGTGACCCGTGTTGACCCGCCGGAAATACAGAAAGTTAACCAGTGAGCCGTGACCTGCGGGTTACATTTTCAACCCTGCCTAAGACACCGGAGGTATCTCCTCAGAGGAACCCCTTTAGACTTCTGACCTCGAGCATGTATGATTCATAAACTTGTTTGGGTTTACACATAAAGTGTGAAACTACAACGCTTTTCAGACATTTCGGGGCGTAGTACACTAGTCAAAATTGTGAGACGGCTTCCGCGTCCATAGTTTTCTTGAAAACTGGGCGAACCCTTTCTGCCATCCTCTATTGTATTGTCTAAGAGCTTGATAACAGTGCACATCGTTTCACTCACCTGACGAGTTAACTTGTCGCGCCCGAGTTGTTGTTTGTCTGCCACGACTTTTAACATTGCTTCCTGAAAATTGAGCATATTCCATATAATTAGGGGTAGTTGAATAAATCTATTTTACGAGTAAGCAAACAACAACAACAACAAACAGTAAGCAATCTTCATTCGGTAGAATTCAAGTAGAACGTTCCGTACCGTTTTGATTATTACAAAAGCCAGTCTATTTTTTTATAGCTGAAATAGAAAATTCAGTTTAAATCCGACAATGGGAATCCAGATTCATATTTACAGTTTTCAAATTTTAAATCATGTTCGTTAGAAATCTGACCTAAATTGACATGCAATTTTTTTATGTAGTTGGGAACAGAATATATATGATAATAAGCTTTAGAAACATTATTTGCATTTTACACAAAACAGGCGACAAAACACGATACAAGCGATACAGATTTTTTATATAATTCAAACTAGACCTTCTGAGAACTACTTAACTAGAAACAAATCCAAGAGATATTTTTGTGGTAAGTTAAAATTATATGCATTCGTCGTATTTAACAACATGTTTCCGACTCATAATACTATAATCAATGAGATAAATATATATAAAGTAGTGCTATTAGACTAATTATTTTTAAGTCATCGCACTGATACGGTACCATTTAGTATTGTATTGAGTTATGTCACAGTCGTAATGTCAGAGGCCCGATCAGGATATTTTGTACAATTCTTATGCAACAGAAAATGGTGCAAACGTGTCAGACTTTAACTGTTTTAAAATTATTAAATTACCGACAAAATTTAATCGAAATGTAACATAAAAAGTATATATTTGTCCAAAGCGTTTGAAATCAAAAATTGAAAAGTGGCGCCTTTACTTTCGAATTATAGTAACTACTAGTTTTTATACTAGCTTTAATACTCAAACTGCATCGTGGGCCAACGTACCGTATCATTCTATTATAATAACATACGATAAGAATATTTAAAATTTATTAAAGCAGTTTGATCATCTCATTAAGGGGGTTGAAACTGAAAATGATATTTTATTTCTACCGAACAGGGTTGCCCCGCAGGAAGCGAAGACAACAAATCCATGTTTGATATAGATCGTTTATCTTTAAACTCACTTGTGCCAACTAACTGCAATCCTCCGTCTACGGTTGGCTGATAAACGATTTCTAGTGATGAATCATTGTCGTTTGTACTCGATTTAGTGGCCGAAGTTTTTTCGTCCGCATTCAGTCGTTGAGGTCTTCTTCGTATGTTTTTGCGACGTGATTTTTCTTCGCTTCCTGCTTCGCTGATTGCTGAAAAAAATAGGAAAAAAGATCTATGATACTCGCTCACATAAGAATCCCACATGTTTGATTTTAATATATTGGCTTTGATAGTTTCTGACAGTACAGTGATGTCTTTGAAATATTTATTATTATAGTTCTTAACACATTTCGCTAATTTAGATACCAAATTTTATACGACATTTCGTCAAAACCGCTTAATAAGCAATGCAAGTTATGTTTGATATGAGTAGTTAGTATAAACAGCCGGTTCTAGAGACAGCAATAGCCAATAACCACGTTTGGAATATAGTTAAAACCAAAAAGCTATAACGTATTGCAGTCTGTCTCGTTTAGCACTGAGAATTTTGGCCTGCGGCCGGGCTATATGGGTTTCCCGGGTGAGCCGCACCGGGCAGGCCGACCCATGTTCTTGAAATTGGCTCGATTTCGATTTCGAATTTCAGGCCCGGGCCCTGATTCTTCGACCACTTCTCACATAAAATTTTTAAAATGGCTTCAATATAAATAGTATGGATGTATTATCACTTGCGCTGCGTTTCATTGGTAGCAGTAATAAGGCCAAGTAATGTGTTTATTTAGGTATTGTTGCAACCCTAGTCTACTCGCCTAGCATTTATTAGAATAAAATTTTTTGGATTACGGTTCTCATATAATTTAATGCAGCGCACATTTTGGTTACTCCAAAATTTACACATTCCTCCACGTTTTTATGTTTATTGATTTGCAAACGAACTAAACAGTGTCGAAACATAACGCTGGAACAATTGAGTTGATATATATGAAGCGCTTCACATTGTGCCATGGAAGCTCAATTTAGATATCGGCAAAATGATTAAAATTGACGATCTGTGCGTGTTTCGTTTTAACAAGTGAATTCATACCAGCCGGTGGCATGTCCAGCGTATTGTTCAAGAGTGTCACCCTGCGCGCAATAAGTTCTAAGCTCGTATATATATGTTCCTTTGTCTCAATATACCCAAAACTATTTACGATCAAAATGTCTCACCAAAGGCTGTGCTACAATACTAGTTAACAAACAATTGTCTTTTAAATTTTCTTGTTATTGGACATTGTACATAGCAGGCATTGGTTTACAAAGGTACAACAGTTACTGACTGGGAAAGATGAAAGTCGCGTGTCATTATGGCAGTTTCTAAGAAAGGCCTTTAGTGGGGGATTGAACAAAATTTATAGGTAATCCTATTAAATATGAAAGACTGGGAAAGATGAAAGTCGCGTGTCATTATGGTAGTTTCTAAGAAAGGCCTTTAGTGAGGGATTGAACAAAATTTATAGGTAATCCTATTAAATATTCGCCAGACATGATAGAATATGATATTTCCAGAACGCTTCGATAACCCTTGCTAGTTAACATTTGCTAGTTAACGGTAAATAATATATTTAACTGAGGAGTAGTTTGAATTGGTCAACACTTTCGGAAACTGTATAAGACATAGACTTTCACATAGTTTAAAAGCAGCACAGGTTTTCAGAATAATGGGTGCAAAAAGGGTACAGCTCTGTCTCTAGTACCTGTATGCAAGAAAATAAAATATATAACTATCCACGAGAGATTTTAGTTTCTTGCAAACGGCTGCTAGAGACAAAACCGTCCTATTTTTGCGCGCATTGTTCTGTTAAACCTACATAGCACAATTAAAAGGTAAAGTTGCAGCCAAAGATGAGTGTTTTTGGGGTTAAAGTTAGTATAAACTGACTCATAGACACTTGTATATGAATCTAGCTAAATGCAACTGGGACTTGAAGCCATTTTAAACTTCATATAAAACTGGAATTTCAAATAACTCATTTGCTATTTCAAAAACATATACTGACCCTTATATAAGTGTAGCCATATGTAACCCTTACACAGCTTCAATATCTTCGCCGTAGCTTAAGAACAAACAGTTTATAAGGCACAATTGACCTAATTTTGCAGATATATTTAGCAAAATTCAGGTCGATACGTCGAAGCACAGCCTTGATCGCTCTAAGATAATGGAATTTTGATGTTGAAAAACGTTATGATAGTGCTTGTAGGGCACACTTAGCATTGATGGCAACTAATTTAGGATTGATGAACATAATACACCAGATATAAGCGGCTCAGCCAGTATATGGCTATACGCGTGCCGAAATGGAAGGAAGTCGTAGCGATAGCAGGAACGGTGTGAGTTGTTGTAATTAAAGGTGCCGTATCCAAATGAAAGGAACACGCCTAATATACCTAAGCCGATAATTTTATAAAAGAAACAAATCTCACAGATTGTTGAAGTGTGCTACTGATAAATATAAAAACGCCGATATGGTGGTATAACCTTATTAATTTATCCGTGAACAGGATTTTAAGTTTAACAAGACCAAGTCGTTAACCTTCTGAAAAGTAATTAAGTTTTTGATACAATTTCTTCACTTTAGTGTTCTGTCATTTGCCATAATTGTTTCGCTTATTTTGTTTGTATAACTTCTATGTCATGTAGTCTTCCGCATGCGGCTGTGCTTTCAGGTTGGCTTATGGTGTTTTAACCACACATTCCAGCGGAAAGCGTTATCAAATTATGTTGCATTCATTGTAGAGCTTTATAGTTGTAATGCAGACTTAAAATAAAAAAGCTCTTACCCAGAGAACATTACATAAATCCAGGGTTCTTTGTTGCCCCGTGTTAAATTTTGAATGGTTAAAAGCAGTGTTACACTGATGAGCTTCGAGGTAGCAACTGCATGTTATTAAAAGCATTTGTATATGGTTCAGTTATTTGAAAAAACATTGTTATAGAAGCCAGCCGAAATTTAGTAAATCACTGATATCAAGTAAACGTGAACTCTGCCGCAATATCACCGAGATTTAATAAAACATTATCTAACGAATTATCAGTGTATTTAAGATTTTACATATTTTTGTTACAAAAAAATATGAAATATAAGCGGCCTCCTAAAATTACAAATTCGACAAGACTAGTGCAATACCCACGAAACTTAACTATTACTATATAAGCGTTAGTTTTCCATAGACATTGTTTATAAGCGCTGCTGTAGAAAAGTTTAGCTTACATTGAAATTTTGAGAGAGAGGGTTTATGTGTTGCTTTGTTAGTACAAGAAACACGCCGCCACAGATTGAAAACATTCCGACCTACTGAAAAATAGCGAATCCATAGCTAATAGCATACAGCCACGTACAGAAAGCTACCAGAGAAGATTGCTGGACCCTAAAAGTTCCATTACACAGTGTCAATAGGACCTGGCATTATTAGTTCAGTCATTATGGCGTGACACTTTCGTGTATGGCCAGGAAATAAGCAGTTACAAGAGTTCAAGTTATTAAACACATAACACCGATAAAAAACAAAAAAGCAATACGCCAACCTTATTGCGTGACCCCAATTGGTATTTTTCACTAAACACAAGGGTCGGTGTAACGGTGTCTGAGCGCTCCCTTGGTAAAACACAACGGCGCTCGAGCCAGCACCGCTTCCCAATAAAACAGCATACGATTCAATGTCTGGGACCATCCCCTAATACAATAGTATTATAGGCACCGGCGTTCAGACCTTCACCCCCCAATAGAACATGATCAAAAACAATGCCAAAAACCCTCCCGTACAACTGTGTAGCAAATGTACGAAAGCTTCTTCTTTATGCATCCGTCAAAAGAAACATGATCAAAAACAATGCCAAAAACCCTCCCGTACAACAGCGTAGCAAATGTACAAAAGCTTCTTCTTTATGCATCCGACAAAAGAAACATGATCAAAAACAATGCCAAAAACCCTCCCGTACAACAGCGTAGCAAATGTACAAAAGCTTCTTGTTTATGCATCCGACAAAAGAAACATGATCAAAAACAATGCCAAAAACCCTTCCGTACAACAGCGTAGCAAATGTACAAAAGCTTCTTGTTTACGCATCCGACAAAAGAAACATGATCAAAAACAATGCCAAAAACCCTTCCGTACAACAGCGTAGCAAATGTACAAAAGCTTCTTGTTTACGCATCCGACAAAAGAAACATGATCAAAAACAATGCCAAAAACCCTTCCGTACAACAGCCTAGCAAATGTACAAAAGCTTCTTCTTTATGCATCCGACAAAAGATCCAATTTTTGTTCTTAAAACTTAATCTATAAAGGCATGTAGCAGCTGTTGTGAAATTATATGAAATCTAGCATACTAGATCGATCATTGCTTTAAGGGCTGAAGGCCTTATCGTTCGACGACATCCGAGAGTAAAAATTGGACCATTGCTAGTTATACCACACATTTAGGCTAAATTTATGCATTGCTGCTAAAGACAGTATGAAATATTAATAAAATATTCGCGGCACGAGGTATGGTATGGAATCATATAATAAAATTCGAACGCGTAGTCATAACCTTACTGCTGTGATAAAATATACAAATTTGTGACAACTCTTTGCTGTTAAACCTTATTTGATGAAATTTTGTGGCTATTCCATTGTTTACGTACCGCTCAAATCCTCACCATAAATCGCGCTCTGTCGAGGATCAGGTTCTGTAATAGTTGCCCGGAATGCACTCGAACTATTTGTATCGATTCGGCCGAAACTTTTATAATTCAAAATATGATCTGAAGGTGTTATGGTTGTCTGTTTAGCATCGTCACTACTACAGCAGCTGGTCTGTGGATGATCAGTAAGAATATGACTGCTTCCTAGGACAAAACGGGCGACACCATCCTCACCAACCACTAACAGGCTCCTGTTTTCGACTCCTGTGCCTCGACTGGTAATAGCTGCCATTGTGGTCATGCTTTTATCACTCTTCCAAACATGTCGATCAGTGTAGGCTAAACTGTGTTCTGACTCATTTGATGAAGTTTGGCTTCGCGAGTCAATTTCGATAAGTTTTACGTTTCGGTCGAGGATTTCCGCAGATCTTTGAATTGTTTCCAATTTGCGAAGGTTTGTAGCTATATTATCTGCTGATTTTGTTTGATATTTAATCATAAATAATGATTTTTGGACGCTGTTAGCTGTAGGATGATAAATCGATTGGTCAACAGTCACAGAAGAAGAAGGTGACCAACTAGCTAACGGCGAGACTGTTGTTGGTGAGTTTAGCCTGACTTTGTTAATATGATCGAAAATCTGCGAATGTTTCATCAGCCGTTCTTTCTTTGTTCTTACAGCATCTCGTTGCCGTGCTGTTCGGTGTATAACAATAAATGGTGACAACGTGGTTGTTGTAACGATAAATGGTGCCAACGTTTCAGCTTTTCCATGGGCCAGATAATTCTTTCTCGGCCTTCGACGACGTCCCAGGCGGAAAGTCCGTGGTGAAATCCATGGGGTTTCGGCAAAAAGTTTACGAGGTCGAGAGGGTAACCTTTGTTGGTTATGTTGAAGCTTGACTATGTCAGGATTTCTATGAACGAGTAATCCGGGGATGTGACAGGATACTCGGGCGTTTTCTTAACGTTCGAACTAGCCGTCTGGACGGGAAAATATCGGTGCTGTCGACTTGACCCGGTGAGCCTGATGCGATATAGGACGCTTAGCTAAAACACTAACAATACTATTGAAACCGAGGCAATCTTATGATGTTAAACCTACATTGCATAACTTTTTGATATATCAAAGCGTTAGTGTTTAGCTGTTAAGCAGGCAGTCAACGTTACTTATTGTTAAACGCAGCAGTTCATTTAACACTCAGTAAATTTAGCCCTTCACTTCCTTAGAGCTCTGATAACGACTATTGTAGAATATGTCGCTGTCAATCCGTGCTAATGACATTTTTCCGAAACAGTCAAAGACTTTTACTCAAAATTATATTGTTAATTTGTAAAAGAAAAAACATCGACAACCTGTCGTGCTTCAAAACTACAGTTCAAAACTTTTGGAGGTAATTGGTTCGTCTCTGATTCGAGGCTAGAAACAGATATGCTACAAAACTTTGAATAGTGTTCATACTTTCAAGTTTACCAAAAATGCAAAAATGATTCCAAATTTTGATCAAATTTTAGTCAAAATTTGAACCAAACATTTAAGAAAAAGGTTTGGAGGCGTGAACGCACCTATAATGAAATAAGATTAGAGCTTTTGCAAGACATGTTGGGGTCTACTATTAGCTGCTGTGTTCAATAACGCAAAACTTTTGTTTAACTAATTGCTCAGTTTTTTGCGACTAAACTCTATTCTAAACTTTTTACACTCATTAAGAGTAAATATGTCGGATTAAAGCTACAAAATACTATGTAATAAGGAGCAATACACAAGACAGTATTAGCACCTACAGAAAAGTTATCTTCCTGACTGTATACATATTGCTTATCTCGATTAATGAACGTAAGAGGGTTAAAGCATTAAATATGTCAATTTTGTAC